>MU726783.1:140305-153213 GCA_026770625.1 Nicotiana glauca | reverse complement strand
CCAATGCAGTAATGACAAGTTATTTGGCTTGTTGCTAATTGCTTGCTGGTTATTAACTGATCGTGGTTACGAGGTGAGCATAATGTCAAGCTGAAAGTAAAGAATCTGAAGAAGGATCTCTAATGAATGAGATACGCGTCCTATGCAAGTTGTCTATTGCGCAGATAAATAAATAAAATCTTATAAGCATGTTTTCTACCCATTATTTATGCTAAGCATGCATAACCCTCCCCCATATTCACTATTCACCACAATCGTTTGTTTAGGCATGCTAATGTACAACAATAGGATTCACAGAAGTTAGGGATAGAAAATGTCATGTTACAGACTTAGCATGTAAATCAAAAGACATGGTGAAGTATTAAAGCAAATAATCAATTACACATTGAACAGGAGAAGCATAAGTAGAAGACAATCAGAAAGATAGTGAACTGAAACAAAAGTAAGCACATTGGTAGGAGGTTTAAAGATTAATTAGGACATACCCATGAAAAGGCAAGAGCAGGGTGCAAAGACAAAGTAGTAACACTATATTAGCCTTCGCTTTCAGCCGGCTAAGAATAAGCAAGAGCAGAGAACAACAAAAGCAAGAGAAAGAGACAAGAGAATGCAAAATTGAGAGTATTCTGTGGTGTGTGTGTTCAGAAGGCCATCGTGTGTTTTCTTTGAAAGACTTAGTGTATTTATAATTGAAAGTAGGTGGTAAAATAAGGTAAAAATTACAGAATTATGTTAATTTAAGAACTCACAATCAATTAATTAAAGAATTAAGGAAGTACTCCCATTAATTAAGGAAATCAAAATCAAACAAAAAGATTCAGCACCATATAAGACAAGTAGAAAAATCAGTGTAGGATTAAATAAGGAAGGAGTCAAGGTTCAGTACTGCATATTGTAGCCAATTGAGACCAAGTTCAGGAAAATCCCAATTAAGGAAAGGCTAGGTAGAATAGAGTACTATAGCAAATTAGGTAACAAAAATCAATTACTTTAAACAGGCGAGTATAATGCTAGGGTTTTGAAAGGGAGTTTTTAAATTACCAATCAATCAAGGAAAATCATAATCAATCATGCGAAGTCATGATTCTGCATTCTCAGCATATAAATAGAGGTGAATGAACAAGAGTAGCAAATAAAATTAGACATTTAGATAGAAGTGGAACACGAGATGAGCAAACACAACCATCCAGAGATAGTGAACATAGGTTAAGACTCAGCAGGACACATTCGAAGCATGGTGATCACGAAACATTAACAAAGATCAAATAAATAGGCTAGTAGACAAAACCAAAGCAAGGAAAATCAGTTTAACACACACAATCAAACCAAGAAACATGCTAACATATAGAGACAAGGCAAAGAAAATTAGGCTAACACACATAATTGAAGCAAAGAAACATGCTAACACATAGAATTAGAGTAAGGAAAATCATGCTAACACACATATAAAAACGAAGAAGCATTTTGTAGAAATTAGGGTTTTTAGCAGAGTCAAGATAAAAAATAGTAAGAGCATAAAATCTGTCAAAAGTAAACAAGGAAAAGATTTTAATCATAAGGAAAATTGGTCGAAACATATCTAAAAGAGATCCAAGAAACCCTAGTTTTTCAAAAGAGAGTAAAAATGTTCAAAGTAGAGAATCTTTCAGAAGAAGCTCGAGAATAAGCAGAACATAGAGGAAAACATGAAGTTAGCATGATGCCTCCGAAATAAAGGATTCGCAGGCTATGAAATGATATTCTCGGGCTACGTAATGATGCCTCCGAACCATGATGCCTTTGAATAATGATACGTGAAAGATAAAAGCGGGGTCCTCAGGTAATGGCATGGCATTCTCGGGCTATGAAAATGGTGCCTCTGAACAATGATGCCTTTGGACAATTTGGCAATGTTTCAGCCGATGTAAAGTATAAATATGAATGGCAATCTTTCAGCCATTGCGAGATTTAAATAAAGTCGGCGACATTTTAGCCATGCAGGATTTACGTAAAGTTGGCGGTATTTTAGCCATGTAGGATTCAAATAAAGTTGGCGGTATTTTAGCCGATTGCAAGACTTAAATAAAGGTGGTGATATTTTAGCCATGCAAGAGATAAAGTGGCGATACTTCAGCCGTGCATGATTTAAATAAAGTTGGCGATATTTCAGCCGATTACAAGACTTAAATAAAGGTGGCGATATTTCAGCCATGCAAGAGATAAAGTGGCGATATTTTAGCCGTGCAGGATTTAAATAAAGTTGGCAATATTTCAGCCGATTGCAAGACTTAAATAAAGGTGGCGATATTTCAGCCATGCAAGAGATAAAGTGGCGATATTTCAGCCGACGCGAGTGGAGACAATGCTTAGTCTCGGAAGGTAGAAAAGTAGCCTTATGCAATGGAAGAAAAATGCGGGATAGAGGTAGAGCTTAACCTCGGAAGGCAAAAATGTAGCCTTATGAAATGCAAGAAAATGCAGGATGGAGGTAGAGCTTAACCTCGAAAGGCAGAAAAGTAGCCTTATGCAATGCAGAGAATGCAGGATGGAGACAGAGCTTAGTCTCGGAAGGTAGAATAGTAGCCTTATGCAATGCAAGAAATGCGAATGGAGGTAGAGCTTAACCTCGGAAGGCAGAATAGTAGCCTTATGCAATGCGAAAAATGCAGATAGAGACAAAGCTTAGTCTCTAAAGGCAGAATGGTAGCCTTATGCAATGCAAAAAATGCAAATGGAGACAAAGCTTAGTCTCGGAAGGCAGAAAGGTAGCATTATGCAATGCAGAGAAATGCAAATGGAGACAGAGCTTAGTCTCGGAAGGAAGAAAGGTAGCCTTATGCAATGCAAAGAAATACAGATGGAGACAGAGCTTAGTCTCAGAAGGCAGAAAGATAGCTTTATGCAATACAGAAAAATGCAGATGGAGGTAGAGCTTAACCTCGGAAGGCAGAATAATATCCTTATGCAATGAAGAAAATAAAGGCGCATAACGATGAAATCTCTTAGCTGATAGATGATAGCTGATTGTTGTATTGTGGTTGCTGGGGATGTCTCGTACGGATAGCAATTGTAAATAGGCAATGATTCTGAGAGTTGTATTCCTGAAAAAGCCTTAGTATGTAATCGTATCGGGTGATTTTATGTCTTGGGTGCCTGCATCCAAAGAAAAATCATGAGTTTTGTAAAAGGGGGAAGGTTAGTTCGTATTCCCGTGGACCTCGCTTGTCCTACTCGGCTACTGTTTTTATTGGGGTAGCATCGCTAAATAAAGCAATTTTGATAGTAGTCATGCATGATTTAATAAAAGTGTAACGTAAATACATAAAAAAAAGTTTTGTTTTAGATGAACTGACGAACTACGACGCAGTTCAAGACCTTGCAACCTCTCTCGCTCCGGAATTTTGAGGGTCCTCCTCAAAATTTTGCCCCAGTTTACTGGGTTGGTGATTCTGACGACTGCGTGTTGGTGAGTGGCTGAAGATCAACTTCGAAATTTTGAGGGTCCTCTTCAAAATTCTCCCCAGTTTCCAATATCGGGGGGAAATGAAAATTTTATTAAATTGTGACCGAACCTATAAGGCTGCCTACGTATCCCCTCTTAAACGGGAATCAGGTCAGGCGTAGTTCAAATTACATCATAAAGAAATCATAACAATTACACATAATAACGCTATTAATTGGCTTTGTCCAGACTTCTCCATCCACTTCTGTGAGTATGAGGGCTCCTCCTGTTAGAACCCGATGAACCATGTATGGTCCCTGCCAGTTAGGAGAGAATTTCCCTTTAGCTTCATCTTGATGTGGAAAGATTTTCTTCCATACCAGCTGTCCCGGTGTAAATTGTCTTGGCTTGACTCTTCTGTTGAAAACTCTAGACAATCTGTTCTGATACAATTGGCCATGACAAACTGCATTCATTCTTTTTTCGTCTATAAGGGCTAACTGCTCATAGAGGCTCATTACCCATTCTGCATCTTCAAGTTCCACTTCCTGTATAATTCTTAGGGAGGGAATCTCTACCTCAGCGGGAATGATTTCCTCGATACCATAAACCAACATATAGGGAGTCGCCCCGGTTGATGTGCGAACTGTGGTACGGTATCCCAATAAATCAAATGAGAGCCTTTCATGCCACTGCTTGTGTTTCTCTATCATTTTCCTTAGTATCTTTTTGATGTTCTTATTGGACGCTTTTACAGCTCCATTCATCTGCGGTTTGTAGACTGTAGAATTCTTGTGCTTAATCTTGAAGGTTTCACACGTTGCTTTCATCAAGTCACTATTAATATTGGAACCATTATCAGTAGTGATTGACTCTGGGATGTCGAATCGGCAAATGATGCAGTCGCGGACAAAGTGTGCCACAACCTTCTTGGTTACCGCCTTATATGATGCTGCTTCGACCCACTTGGTAAAATAATCAATGGCCAGTAGAATTAATCTATGCCCGTTTGATGCGGCAGGCTCGATAGGTCCGATAACATCCATTCCCCAAGCGGCGAACGGCCATGGCGAGCTTGTTGTAGTAAACTCTTTTGGAGGCGCTTTTATCATGTCTGAGTGTATCTGATAGCGATGCCATTTTCTGACATATTGGATGTAGTCCATTTCCATAGTCATCCACAAATATCCAGCTTAGAGTATTTTCTTGGCTAAGACGAAACCGGGCCACAGGTCCCTACATGAACCTCTTCCAATAACCTGGATGCTTCCTTTGCTTAGACACACCTCAGTAATCCCAAATCAGGAGTCCTCCTATACATGATTCCTCCGCTGTGAAAGAAGTGATTGGATAACCTTCGCAGTGTGCACTTCTGAGTAGCGTTTGCAAATTCTGGGTATTCTCTTGTCGCCAAATATTTCTTGATGTCATGAAACCATGGTTTTCCGTCTGCTTCTTCCTCGACATGAGCATAGTAAGTTGGTTGTTCCTGGATTTTTACCGGGATAGGATCAATGAAGTTCTTATACGGATGCTAAATCATGGATGATAGAGTGTCCAATGCATCGGCGAACTCATTCTGGACTCTGGGGAGATGCCGAAATTTTATCATTGTGAACCTCTTCCTCAACTCCTGTACATGATGCAAATACGGGAGTATCTTGGAGTTCTTGGTTGCCCATTCTTCTCAGACCTGATGGATGATCAAGTCTGAATCCCCGATCATTAGTAACTCCTAAACGTTCATATCAATGGCTAGCTTGAGCCCTAAGATGCAGGCTTCGTACTCAGCCTTGTTGTTGGTGCACGGGAACCTAAGTTTGGCAGATGCCAGATAATGCTAGCCGGTTTTTGATACTAGGACTGCTCCTATGCCCACTCCTTTGAACTTTGCTGCTCCGTCGAAAAACATCCTCCAACTATCATAGGATTTTGCAATATCTCCTCCTATGAGATATACCTCTTCATCAGGAAAATACGTCTTTAGAGGCTCGTATTCTCTGTCCACGGGATTTTTGGCAAAATTGTCTACCAGTGTCTGTCCTTTGATTGCCTTCTGAGTCACGTAAACAATGTCGAATTCTCTCAATAGGATTTGCCACTTGGCTAGTTTGCTAGTAGGCATGGGCTTCTGAAAGATATATTTTAGCGGATCCATTCTTGATATGAGGTAAGTGGTATAGGCATAGAAATAATTCCTCAACTTCTGAGCTACCTAGGTCAAAGCACAACAGGTGTGTTCTAACAGAGAGTACCGAGCCTCGTATGAAGTGAACTTCTTGCTGAGGTAATAGATGACTTGCTCCTTTCTCTCTGTTTCATCATGTTGCCCCACAACACTACCGAATGCTCTGTCCAATACTGCAAGGTAGAGCAATGGCGGTCTACCCGGTTCGGGCGGAACCAAAAATTGCGGCGTTGATAGGTATTACTTGATTCTGTCGAAGACTTTCTGACAATCATCGGTCCATTTGGTAGCGGCATCCTTCTTCAACATTTTAAAGATGGGCTCACAAATGACAGTGGATTGAGCTATGAACCGGATGATGTAGTTGAGCCTCCCCAAGAAACTCATGACCTCTTTCTTGTTCTTTGGCGGTGGAAATTCTTGAATGAACTTAACCTTTGATGGATCCAGCTCTATTACTCGGTGACTTACGATGAACCCAAGCAACTTTCCAGCAGGAACCCCAAATGCACACTTGGCCGGATTCAGTTTCAGATTGTACCTCCTCATCTGTTAAAGAATTTCTTCAGATCTTCCATGTGGTCGGTGGCTCTCTTGGATTTGATGATGACATCGTCTACGTACACCTCGATCTCTTTGTGTATCATGTCATGGAAAATATTAGTCATGGCCCTCATGTAGGTGGCCCCAGTATTCTTTAACCCAAACAACATCATCTTGTAACAATACATCCCCCATGGCTTAATAAAAGTCATTTTCTCAGCGTCTTCCTCATCCATCCATATCTGATGATACCCAGCAAAACAATCAACGAACGACTGTAGCTTGTGCTTGGCGCAGTTGTCAATTAGAATGTGTATGTTTGGTAAAGGGAAGTTATCTTTCGGACTGGCCCGGTTGAGGTCCTGGTAGTCGACGCAGACCCTGACCTTCCCATCCTTCTTCGGCACTGGCACAATGTTGGCTAACCATGTTGGATACTCTACTACCCTGAGGACCTTGGCTTTGACTTGCTTGGTGACTTTTTCCTTAATTTTCAAACTCATGTCAGGCTTGAACTTCCTGAGCTTCTATTTTATCGGTGGACATGTTGGATCCGTTGGCAGTTTTTAAGCTACAATAGATGTACTGAGACCAGTCATATCCTCAAAACGACCAGACGAATATGTCTTCCTACTCTCTTCGAAATTCCATGTACTCTTCCTTTTCTAATGGTGACAGATGAACACTGATGCGCATTTCTTTAAAATTCTCCGTGTCCCCTAAGTTGATAACCTTAGTTTCGTCCAAGTTAGACTTAGGCATATTCTCAAAGTTCTCAACCTCTTTAACAACCTCTTCTGGTATATCATCCTCTTCTGAGTCTATATCCGTTTGTTGCATTGTCTCGTTGCAAGTTACAATCGTCGGTTCATCAAGATAAGTAATAGTAATGCTGTGTAAAATAAAGTAAATGATAGAGAAAATAATAAGAGCGATATGTATAAGAAATTAAAATGATTTTATAAATTCCATAATTTTTTGAGCATTGGAGCTCTTTTCGAAATTTAAAGAAAATACGGAAAGAAAATCAACTAGCAAAAAAGTAAAAGGTAATGCATGGTGCTTTGTTCAGCCTTGCTACCCCGAAGCTCTCCGGGCTCTGATGGATCTGATAGTCTAGTTATTGAGATGTGCCCTTCTACTTAAGATGATCATGCTAGAGTGCACGAACTAACCTTTTGGGGAGGGGAATAAAACAAAAGTAAAAACAAAAAGGTAACACGTTAGTGAGGGTTGTAAGAAAAGAAGTTGCGATATTTAAACACATAGTGCGAGAACATAAATCGTGTCCTAACTTAGGTGACTCGTTGTGCCCAAGGTAGGCCTAGCGACAAGTTGATTTGGAGAACTTATAATGCCAAATGCCTCATTTTATTGATAAAAATAAGATGAATCCCAAAACGACACTAAAGTAGCAAAAGATAAAATGTCACTAATAGCTATTGGCCTTATTACATTTAAAGCAAAAAGAGAAGAATCCTATCTATTTGGTCCCAGAAGGACCTTCTTGAGGTTGAATGTTCTCGTTGATCAGATCCTCCAGCTCGCGCAGTTTTTCCAGTAAAAATGCCTTCGCCAGGCGTTCTCCTTCGCCTTCCTCAACATTTTGACATGCGGTAACTCTTTTCCTCACTTTTCCTTCCAACTCCAGCAGACTGTATTCCAGATATTCCAGCTTCTCACTAGCCCTGGTGACTCTCTCTTTCCATTCATTGATTTGGTTACTTGATGGGAGATTCCTCCACAGGTCAGCAAGAGTGAGGGTATACTGACCATACCGAAGTCGGTGACCTTGTTCTCCATTTTCTGCAAAACAAAAGGGTTAATACCATACCCCCCACTGGACTCGACTATTTAAACCAATAATTAGCATTAAAGCATTTAGTTCTCCAAATAAATGCACAGAATATGGTGTTGTCCATTTGGGTTCCAAGGAAACCCAGTGGACTTTGGACAAGGCTATCTTAAAGAGTCATTATGTGGACAACATAACTGACTCGACTAGGTTTGACAGTGATGCATGCACAGTTAAACAGAATAAGGTTTCTATGGGGTATTAGACCGGTACCCTTGAGCAGACAAATCAATAAGGAAAGGCACCGAACCATTGACAACACCGCTGATCGACTGGTTTTACTGCAAATATGCCTTTGCCAAATTTAGGGGGTGATAGTATCGGAAGGGCGCAACAACTCATTATAAGCGTTGCTATGGTATTTGTTTGGCACGAGTGGAATATGATGTTGAAGATGCAATTAAAATAATGAAGCAAGTTGTCACGTGTTTGCACGTTCATAAAAATAATGATTATAATAATTGCGGAGAATTACAACAGCATTGAAGGAAAACAGTAAATGAAAGTATTAAAGAAAAAGAAACAAAAAAGCCAAGACAGTTTCGAATAAAGACATTAAATAAAGCAATAAAGAAGCAATAAATTCACAAATAACATGAAGTGGTAAAAGCCTAAAGAAATCCCCAGTAGAGTCGCCATGCTGTCGATGCCCCCTTTTTCTCGTGAAATCGGGTTTACGACATTTGGGTGGACAACTCTATTTACTTTTGGGATTTGGGTTTTTGGAATTGAAGAGTCGCCACCTAATGATTAAGTGCATTAGGACACTAAGGGTTTTGAGTTGGAAAACCAGAGTTTAGGTAAGGGTGAGGGGAAGGTGTTAGGCACCCCTCAAGATCCACTAGTGTGGTTCCCAGTCATGTTATATTGTGACTTTAAATGAAAACAATCAAGTAGGCAAGCAAGAATTACAAACACAAGGTTTTTTTTTTCACATAATGGTTGCAAGTGATTAAAGAAGTTCAAGAAGATGAAATTTGAGAGAAGAAACAATTTTAAAAAGAAAAAAAGAAAGCTGAAGTTTATGAAAAGCGGTTGAAATTCTGAAATAAAATGACTAAATAAGGGAATGGGTCCTAAGTTTATACATAATATGGATCACCCCACACAACACCCGGTAACCGTTTATACACGTGGTGTTATCGCATGGTCATCATATCCATATCTACCCTTTCCTACCCCGTTAAGGTATTAAACGCGGAATGGTCTCGTTTTACTTATTGCATACTATTACCCGTCCCATCCTATTAGTCCCGGAGGCACTTAGGACTACTAGTCCTAAAAGGTAGGCTATTAGGCTGATTGGTTTCAAAGGATAAAAATCTAAGGCGACATACAAAAAACACATACTGCATGTTGGGGGGAAGCATGTAAACATATAAAGGCTCATGTATACTTCCTCAAACAAAACACATAAGTAGCATGACTTAAACATAATTAAGGTCTCAAAAGATAGGGACTTTTACAGCAGTTAAAACTTGGTTTTAAAAATGAAGTAGTATCAGTAATAGCATGATTCTGGGCAGAGATGAGCAACCCAGTGATTTGAGGACATAAAAATCAGAAGCTCAGTAAAAGTAAATAGGTGCATCATTTCAAAATCATTTTTAGCAGAGTTTTTAATGAAAAACTGAGTGAGCTTCAAAGAATCAAGAGAAGAATAGGAATGGCAGAGTTGAAATTAAAGAAGTTGGTTGGTCTTAAATTAATAGAAAACATAATTGATCGGGCCTAAAGTTTGCCTAGACGTCGTTGTACATTTTCTAATTTTTTTTTAAAAAAAAAGATGGACATGCATATTTTGATTCTGATTGATAAAGGTACGTGTGATAAGGTATTTGCAGAAAACGTTTCAAACCACTTAGCCATATTTTAACAAAGTTATTAGACAAACGTGAATTAACTACTGCATCTCGAACGAGTGAGAAGTCCTAAGGGCATGATATCTAATGCACATAAGAGTTCCTAAAACATGATTTCTAACATGCCAATGCAGTAATGACAAGTTATTTGTATTGTTGCTAATTGCTTGCTGGTTATTAACTGATCGTGGTTACAAGGTGAGCATAATGTCAAGCTAAAAGTAAAGAATCTAAAGCAGGATCTTTACTGAATGAGATGCACGTCCTATGTAAGTTGTCTATTGTGCAGATATATAAATAAAACCCTATAAGCACGTTTTCTACCCATTATTTATACTAAGCATGCACAACCCTCTCCCATATTCACTACTCACCCTAATCGTTTGTTTACAAATTATTACAAACCAATAGTACCTGAATTACAGCAATAAATACCAGAAAAAAATAAGAAGCTATTCTATAGGGAGCCTTTAAGCAGGCCCAATCTTTCAACCTCAACCCCTTTGAGTTTACAGCCTTTGCCATGATCTAGGTGCGGCAAAGCTCCCTAGGGCTCCGGTGGGTCCCTAGCCAATACTAGCACCTAGACACTTAAGAGAATACGGAACAAGTGCAGTGTGTAATACCAACATTGTGTGTCAAAGTTCAATGAGTACTCAGAGGTACTCAAAGCAATGCTCACACGAAGGGGGCAGAACCTATTCTCTAAGAGTAGTGTAAAGTGCAGGAAGAAGTATTTTAAAGAAGAGTTTCAAAAAACAAGGGATTTTTTTGGAAAGAAATAACAGAAAAAATGGTTTAATAGTAGTTTAATAGCATAGGATTTCATACAAGGATCATGGGGAAAGGGAGCAAATAGATCACACAATGTTAAAGATTTTAATGACTACACAAAATCAGAAGATTCAGGGGACCAAGAATTGGTCAGGCTTAACATGATTCTTAGACAACAGCATGGAAAAAATCATGACATTTAAGATAAACATCAATTAGAAACATGCGAACCAAGAAAGACATACAGAGTGCCAAAGATCAGGGGAACTGGGAAGGGGTAACTTTAGGCATGCTAATGTACAGCAATAGGATTCACAGAAGTTAGGGATAGGAAATGTCATGTTACAAACTTAGCATGTAGATCAAAAGACATGGTGAAGTATTAAAGCAAATCATCAATTACACATTGAACAGGAGAAGCATAAGTAGAAGACAATCAGAAAGATAATGAACTGAAACAAAAGTAAACACATTGGTTGGAGGCTTAAAGATTAATTAGGACATACCAGTGAAAAGGCAAGAGCAAGGTGCAAAGACAAATTAGTAACACTATATTAGCCTTGACTTTCAGCTGGCTAACAATAAGCAAGAGCAGAGAACAACAAAAGTAAGAGAAAGAGCACAAGAGAATGCAGAATTGAGAGTATTCTGTGGTGTGTGTGTTCATAAGACTGTCGTATGTTTTCTTTGAAAGACTTAGGGTATTTATAGTTGAAAGTAGGTGGTAAAATAAGGTAAAAATCACAGAAGTATGTTAATTTAAGAACTCACAATCAATTAATTAAAGAATCAAGGAAGTACTCCCACTAATTAAGGGAATCAAAATCAAACGAAAAGATTCAGCACCATATAAGGCAAGTAGAAAAATCAGTGTAGGATTAAATAAGAAAGGAGTCAAGGTTTAGTATTGCATAAAGTAGCCAATTAAGACCAAATTCAGGAAAATTCCAATTAAGGAACGGATAGGTAGAATAGAGTACTATAGCAAATAAGGTAACAAAAATCAATTACCTTAAACAGGCGAGTATAATGCTAGGGTTTTGAAAGGGAGTTTTTAAATTACCAATAAATCAAGAAAAATCATAATCAATCATGCGAAGTCATGATTCTGCATTCTCAGCATATAAATAGAGGTGAATGAACAAGAGTAGCAAACAAAATTAGACATATAGACAGAAGTGGAACACGAGATGAGCAAACACAACCATCCAGAGATAGTGAACATAGGTTAAGACTCAGCAAGACACATTCAAAGCATGGTGATCACGAAACATTAATAAGGATCAAATAAATAGGCTAGTGGACAGAACCAAAGCAAGGAAAATCAGATTAACACACACAATCAAACGAAGAAACATGCTAACATATAGAGACAAGGCAAAGAAATTAGGCTAACACACATAATTGAAGCAAAGAAACATGCTAACACATAGAATCAGAGTAAGGAAAATCATGTTAACACACATATAAAAACGAAGAAGCATTTTTTAGAAATTAGGATTTTTAGTAGTATCAAGATAAAAAACAGTAAGAGCATAAAATCGGTCAAAAATAAACAAGGAAAAGGTTTTAATCATAAAGAAAATTGGTCGAAACATGCCTAAAAGAGATCCAAGAAGCCCTAGTTTTTCAAAGAGAGTAAAAATGGTTCAAAGTAGAGAATCTTTTAAAAGAAGCTCGAGAATAAGCAGAACATAGAGGAAAACATGAAGATATCATGAAAATAATATCATTTAAAGAGATTCAGGAGAGAGTTAGGGTTTCAAAACAGAAACCCTAATAGGAGTTGAGAGAACCTGTTGAGACTTCACAGATCGTGACATATAGGGTGTGATTTCACCTGAAATCATATAGGAGAACTCATAGGTAGCAGAACCAGGAACCTTAGGTCTCAATCGACATGGCCCATAAACCTCGAAGGTCCTAGAGATGTTGAACAAGACGATAAGAGGCCCATCAGAGCCTTGGGGCTGAAAGGAGGTGGCCAGAGATTGCCGGAAACAAACCAGGCAGCACTTTTAGGGACTGATTCACATGGTGGAGGCTCCTACAGTCTCAAAAATAGAGGGAATTAATGAGTTAGGGTTTCATGACGGCTAATGGTCAAAATGGGTAAGATTGGAGGTGGCTGAAGAGACAGTGGAGATCATCGAAGAAGAAAAAACCAGAAGGTTCTAGAGAGAAGGGAGAAGAAGAGACGAGATAGAGAGAGAGAGACAGTTTCGAAGAAATGAGGGGTCTGGGGGGGGGGGGGAAATTGAATTT
>MU726783.1:48964-129780 GCA_026770625.1 Nicotiana glauca | reverse complement strand
GGGGGGGGGGGGGGGGGGTGGTCTCGATGGTTTTGAAGGAAGGTGTTTTATTCGGTTCTTGATACGAGAGGCTCCCAACTTTGTTTTTGATTCCTTGCAGTTACGTCCTTGCTTTATTTGCCCCACTAGAAAATCGGGGTACTCATTAGCTTCGGTTTTACCCGTATACATGGTTAAGGTGCTTAGCACATCGGGCTTCTTGAGTCATAAGTGCAGAACGAGTTTAATTTATATGCACTAATGATACAAATAACATTTATTCAATTAGGTTATAAGATAATTATAGATAAATCTATATGGTAACTATTAATTGGTAACATTGTAAAACTAATAACTAACTTGCTAGTAATATTCACTGACGTGAATATAACTTAAATCTGTAACCAAAATTCTATTTAACAATAGGAAATCATACATGTCTAACAATGTGGTTAAATGCACCACAGACACTAGCCAGAGCAAAATCTGCACAGATCAAACTGAAACATTTGCAGTTGAAAGGTGCACTGCTGGACAAGAATCAAGTTGCAAATATTCCAACAAACAATATTAATTAATTGAAGAAGAAAAGCTAACACATGATTTTCAAGTTATATGAAAGAAGAGCTTCACTCATAGGTTAGTGGACTTATTACAAGAGGAGCCACAGAACTTCCGCTTCCATTCCAGCAACTAATCCTTGAGTTTTTGCCTATCATAAAAATTAACATAATTGACGGACGTTTGTAACACTGAAATAATTCAAACGGCCAGCTAGTAAAAAAATAATCGACGTTCTCTTGTACTTCCCTCTGGTAAGAGAGTAGCGTTTAAATGAAAAGAGATTTCTGTGGATCCATCCCATAAATGTGAAAGGAAGACAAACTTCCTTTGATATGAAGTACCATGCTGCCAAATCTATAGGAAATGTTTTCTCAAGGTGAAAGTTTGACATTTATGTTATGATGATGTCATACATGATACAAGCAAGAAGTATTGGAAGTCTATAAATAGATAGCTCCTGATTCAGTTGAAGACACAAGAACAAAGAGAGAAAGAAAGGGTGAGGCATCAAAGACAGAGTATAAGAAAATAGTTTGTAAGAAAAATAGAGAGTGAACGATATTGTAGTGAGGTGAGAATATCAAAAGAGGGTTATTTCTTTTAAATGTCATAGTGGTCCTTGGAGTATTTTACTCGAACCTACAAAGTGTCAAATTCCTTGCTATAGTAATATCAGTTGCTCCTCTCGGGGGCCATGATTTTTTCCTTATTCAAAAGGGTTTTTCACATAAAAAGCTTGGTGTTGTTGTCATTCTTTTATTCTTGTTAATTACCATATCTCGGTGCTACATTATTATTTCTCTTTTATTACCGTGAATATTATTTCTGTGAGGGTTTATTCCTAACAACTGATCAGAGTACATGTTCTGCTCGTTCCCAGAAGTACTATTCACTGTCGGTAGTACTATACTCGATGGAAAAAAATGTTCGAAGTAAAGTACGAGGTAGCAAAATTCAATGGAGATAGCGGTTTCTCAACATGGCAAAGAAGGATGACAGATTTTCTCATCCAACAAGGATTACACAAGGTACTAGATGCTAGTGCCAAAAAGCCTGATACCATGAAAGTTGAGGAGTGGGCTGACTTGGATGAAAGGGCTGCTAGTGCAATCAAGTTGCACTTATCAGATGATGTAGTAGATAACATCATTGATGAAGACACCACATGTGTCATTTGGAAAAGGTTGGAAAGCCTATACATGTCCAAACACTGACAAATAAATTGTACCTGAAGAAACATCTATACGCCCTACACATGGGTGAAGGTACGAATTTTTTGTCATATTTAAATGTGTTTAACGGACTAATCACACAGCTCGCCAATCTCGGAGTGAAAATTGAGGAAAAAGATAATTGAACTCGTTGCCATCTTGGACTATGGAACTCCTTGCCATCTTCGTACGATAATTTAGAAACAATCATCCTGCATGGTAAGTCTACAGCTGAGTTAAAAGATCTTACATCGGCTCTTCTACTCAATGAGAAGATGAGAAAGAAGCCTAAAAATCAAGGACATGCTCTCATTACAGAAGGTAGAGGCAAGAGTTATCAAAGGAGTTCGAGCAACTATCGTAGATCCGGAGCTCGTGGGAAGTCCAAGAACCGATCCAAATCAAGAGCCAAAAATTGCTACAGTTCTGATCAACCAGGTCACTTCAAAAGAGATTGCCCAAATTCAAGGAAGGGCAAAGGTGAAAGCAGTGGCAAGAAGAATGACGACAAACACAACTGCCATAGTGCTAAATAATGATAATCTTGTACTCTTTATAAATACGAAAGAGGAATGCATGCACATCTCAAGTCCAGAGTCAGAATTGGTGGTTTATACACATCATCTTACCATGCCACACCGGTAAGAAAAACTTTTTGTAAATATATAACATGTGATTTTGGAACTATGAGAATGGGTAACATGAGTTACTCAAATATTGCGGGGATCAGTGATATTTGTATCAAGACAAATGTCGGATGCACATTGGTTCTAAAGGATATGCGTCATGTACTTGATTTGCGGATGAACTTGATCTCGAGAATTGCTTTAGATCGAGATGGATATAATAACTATTTTACAAATCAAAAGTGGAGACTCACCAAAGGATCATTGATAATTGCAAAGGGAGTTGCTCATTGTACGTTGTACTGGACAAATGCAGAAATATGCTAAGGTGAATTGAATGCGACACAAAATGAGATTTCTACAGATTTGTGGTACCAAAGAAAGGGTCTTATGAGTGAGAAAATCACTCATTTCTTATGCCAAAGTACAATGTCCATGCCTTGTGACTACTATTTATTTGGTAAGTATCATAGAGTCTCATTTCAAACATCGTTTCAAAGAAAATTGAATATACTTGATTTGGTATATTCTGATATTTGTGGTCCAATATAAATTGAATCCATGGGCGGTATAAAATGGTTTGTTACTTTTATTGATGATGTTTCACAAAAATTATGGGTTTATATTTTGAAAACCAAAGATCAGGTGTTTCAAGTTTTTCAAATGTTTCATGCTCTAGTGGAAAGGGAGACAGGTCAAAAGCTAAAGTGTCTCCGAAGTGAAAATAAAGGTGAGTCCACTTCAAGGGAATTTGAAAAGTACTGTTCGAGCCATGGGACCAGACATGAAAAGACAGTTACTGGAACCCCACTACACAATGGTGTAGCTGAGAGAATTAACCGCACCATTGTTGAGAAGGTGAGAAACATGCTCAAAATGGCTAAACTGCCTAAGTCATTCTAGGATGACGCAGTTCAGACAACGTGTTACCCAATCAATATGAGTCCATCAGTTCTATTGGATTTTGACATCCTAGAGAGAGTTTGGACCAACAAGGAGGTGTCCTACTTGCATCTGAATGTGTTCGGTTGCAGAACTTTTGCACATATATAAGATGAGAAAAGCATAAAATTGGATGATAAATATGTTCCCTTCATATTCATCGGATATGGAGATGAAGAGTTCGGGTACAGATTGTGGGATCTTATAAAGAAGAAGGTCATCGGAAGCAGAGATGTAGTATTTCGAGAATGTGAAGTTGGAACAGATGATGATATGCCAGGGAATGACAAGAATGGTATAATTTCTAACCTTGTTATTATTCCTTCTACTTCTAAGAATTCCCCAAGTTTAAAAAGTAGGACCGACAAGGTTGCCAGGCAGGGGGAGCAACCTGATGAGGTGATTGAGCAGGAAGAGGAACTTGATAATGGTGTCGAGCAAGTGGAGCACCCCACTCAGAGAGAAGAACAACCTCAACCTCTGAGGAGATCAGAAAGGCCATGGGTAGAGTCATGCAGGTACCCTTCCAAAGAATATGTCCTCATCAGTGATGAATGGAAGCCAGAAAGTCTTAAAGAGGTGTTGTCCCATCCAGAAAAGAGCCAGTCGATGAAAGCCATGCAAAAAGAGATAGAATCTCAACAGAAAATGGCACATACAAGCTGGTTAAACTTCCACAGGGTTAAAGACCACTCAAATTGTCACGACCCATTTTCTTTCATAATTGGTCATGATGGCGCCTAACACCATTGTCATGCCAGCCAAATGCGGAAATGCGATCAAGTTCTCATTTTTTACTTTAGTCAATAGACAGTTATATTGGATTTTCGAATATAAAAGATAAGACCAGTAAAAATCATAAAGTGCTATAATAGCAATACAACCCCAAAATAAATGTCTACTACTGTGTGTGCCAGAACCTGGTGTCACAAGCTACGGGCAACTAGTAGAATATACACAAAAGAATAATACACTATCCTACTGTCTGGATCAGGATAGATAGAAACAAAATTACAAGAAAGGACTTCTTCGGCTGCAGATCGGCATGAAAAAGAAGCAGCTCACCGTAGAAGTCCCCAAGCGTGCTCACTGATGCGCACTAGGAAAATGTCCAGATCCACCTACCTCAAATCCTGTACATTTAAGTACAGAAGCGTAGCATTAGTACATAAACCACATGTACTAAGTAAATATCCCGTCTAATCTCGAAGAAGTAGAGACGAGAGGTCGACTTGATACTTACTAAGGTCAAGATAATATAATATAATAAGTGAGACATACAGCATAGAGCATTTCCAATAACACAAGTTTAATAGAAGAGTCATATTCATGTTCTTGTCATAATTTAATTACCCGTTTTCCCCTTTCATATTAAATGAGTGATCATATCATAACTAAATTAAGCATATATATCATGCACAACCATGCCGAGGTCGACGGCCCGCTTCAACTGAAAATTAATTATGCACTGCTGAGGGTCGAGCGACACGAACCATAGATGCATCTATTATCACAGAGGCGATCGGCCCGATCCATAATTATCAAGAATATATCAAGAAAGGCACATAAGGCTCAATTACATACAAGGGAATTCCTACCAAGGCTCAACTAACTCATATGTTCACTTTCATTTCCTCAAGTCTCTAGCAACTCATAATGATCATAGTGGCAATTTGAAATAAGAAATGCTCCCCAATTAGACATGACGTGGGTCCTAAACTACCCGAACAATTATCCTATAGTAGCTACGCATGGACTCTCGTCACCTAGTACGCATGTAGCCCCCGTATTTAGCAATAATTACTCGTTTAAAATCCTATGGGGACAATTCCCTCTTACAAGGTTAGAAAGGAGACTCACCTCTCTCCAAAGTGCACTCCCAAAGTCCAAGAATGAGCCCAAGTCCTTAATTAGAAGCCGAACAATCCCAAACTAATCAAACGAAGTAATAACTAGTAAATGAAGTCTTACAAGATCGAATTCTAACCATTTAAGCAATTTTCCAACCATTAACACTAGTTTCCTAAATTCTGACCCCGGGCCCACGTGCCCGGATTCTGAGATTTTTCGAAGGAAGTTGTTCTCTATCACCTAAGGATCACAAATATATGATTTGTAGTCCATTACATGGCAAGTTACATGATAAATTCTTAGTTTTATTAAAACCCTAGGTCTAGCTCAAATCCTTGATTTTTACTAAATTTTTAGTGTTTAATCTACCTAATATACATGTATTTAAGCCAAGAATGTATGGAAATAACTTACCTCAAAATGCTATGTTGAAATCCCCTCTTTGGAAGCTCTCAAATCGCCCAAGTATAGAGTTGGAATGAAATAAATGCCCTAAGTCCCATTTTTAAAAGCTATCTCCAGGCCCCGGATGTCGCATTTTCAACACCAGGTCCGCAAATGCAAAGTCGCAATTGTGACAAAAAGTTTGCAAATGCGAACTAGCCCTCATCCTACCTCGATCGCAATTGCGAAGAATGGGTCGCAAATGCGGACCCTGTTGGGTTCGCAAATGCGAAGAAATGGCCCGCAAATGCGACCACTGCCCAGCCCGGCCAAGCTCGTAAATGCGAAGCAGATCTCGCAAAAGCTAGGTTTGCAACTGCGATGGCCATCTCGCAATTGCGAGACTTGTAGTAGCAGCAAAAACACCAGCAATTCTGCTGTGTTTTCTTGCCTCTAACCATGCCCGAATCTCACCCGAGCCGTCGGGGCTCCACTCCGAACATTCATGCAAGTCATACAACCATGTGCAAACTTGCCCAAGCAATCAAATCGCCTAATTAACATCTAAAAGCACAGATTTAACACCAAAATGCATGAATTCTTCAAAAACACCTAAATTCTTATCTTTTCAACCGGACGTCCGAATCTACCAGTCCCGTTTCTCATCGAATATCACAGACAAGACTAAAATATTATGTCGAACTTGTACCGAACTCCGGAACTAGCATACGGGGCCGATACCAATATGATCAAGCAATTTTTCCTTTTTATTAAACTCTTGTGATTCTAATAAAATAATTTTTAACAAAAATTCATTACTCGGGCTAGGGACCTCGGAATTCGATTCTGGGCATATGCACAGGTCCCATATATTCACACGGACCCTCAGAAATTGTCAAATCACGATTCCGGGTCCATTTCCCCAAAATGTTGACCGAAGTCAAACTTGGCCTTTTTAAAGAAACTTAAAGAAGCAACCATGCTTATTCTTTCTCAATAGTCTTCTAACTTCCGAACCACCCATCCCGCAAGTTATAAATTAGCTAAATCAAGTGCGAAAAGTATTATTTAAGGGAACGGTGTTCGAAAATGCAAAACGACCAGTCGGGTCGTTACATTCTCTAACTCTTAAACAAACGTTCATCCTCGAACGGATATAGAAAAGTACCTGGACTGCTGAATAAGTGGGGATATCGGCTCCGCATGTCCTCCTTAGACTCCCAAGTCGCCTCCTCGACCGGTTGGCCCCTCCACTAGACTCTTACCGCAGAAATCCTCTTGGACCTCAACTGGCGGTCCTGTCTATCAACAATGGCAAATGGCTCCTCCTCGTAGCCCAAGCTCTCGTCTAGGTGAATGGTACTGAAATCCAACACGTGTGAATAGTCGGCATGATACTTCCGAAGCATCGATACATGGAAAACTGGATGAACTCCTGATAAACTGGGAGGTAAAGCAAGCTCATAGGCAACCTTTCCAACTCGCCTCAACATCTCAAAGGGGCCAATAAACCTTGGGCTTAGCTTTCCCTTCTTCCCACACCTTATAATGCCCTTCATTGGCGAGACTTTCAAGAGAACCTTCTCGTCAATTGTGAACGATACATCACGTGCCTTCTGATCCACGTAACTCTTCTGCCTGGACTGAGCTGTGCGGAGCCTCTCCTTAATCAAATTTACCTTATCCAAGGCATCCTGAACCAAATTTGTACCAAGCAACTTAGCCTCACCAGGCTCAAACCACCTGATAGGAGAACGACAACGTCGACCATATAATGCCTCATACGGGGCCATCTCTATGCTGGACTGATAGCTGTTATTGTATGCAAACTCCGCCAAGGGCAAGAACTGATCCCATTGCCCTCCAAAGTTGATCACACATGCTCTAAGCATATCCTCTAAAATCTGGACTGTTCGCTCCGACTGCCCATCGGTCTGAGGATGGAATGCCGTGCTGAGCTCCACGCGAGTCCCCAACTCACTCTAAATAGCTCTCCAAAAATGGGAAGTGAACTGAGGGCCTCTGTCTGATATGATGGAAACCGGCACACCGTGCAACCTGACTATCTTCCGAATGTAAATCTGAGCATATCTCTCCGCCTTATAAGTAGTTGCCACCGGAATGAAGTGGGCCGACTTGGTCAATCTATCCACAATAACCCACACTGAATCAACCTTCCGCTGAGTCCGAGGCAACCCAACCACAAAATCCATGGTAATGCGCTCCCACTTCCATTCCGGAATGGGCATCTGCTGAAGTAGGCCACCTGGCCTCTAGTGTTCATATTTGACATACTAGCAATTCAAACATATAGCAACATACTCCACTATGTACTTCTTTATTCTCCGCCACCAGTAGTACTGTCTCAAGTCACGATACATCTTCGTGGCACTCGGATGAATGGAGTACCTCGAACTGTGAGCTTCCTCTAGAATCCGCTCTCGCAAGCCATCAACATTAGGGACACATACATGACCCTGAAGCCGTAACACACCATCCTTGCTAATAGAAATCTCCTTGGCACCTCCCTGAAGTACCGTCTCTCTGAGAACTGCCAAATGTGGATCATCGAACTGTCGGGCCCTAATCGGCTCCAATAACGAAGACTGAGCAACCACACATGCTAGAACCCGGCTGGGCTCTGAAATATCCAACCTCACAAGTGTGTTAGCTAAAGACCGAATGTCCAAAGCTAATGGTCTCATCTCAGTAGGAATGAATGCCAAGCTACCCATACTCTCCGCCTTCCTATTCAAGGCATCAGCGACTACATTTGCCTTGCCTGGATGATAAAGAATGGTTTAGTAACTCAAGCCACCTGCGCTGCCTCAAATTAAGATCCCTCTGCTTGAACAAATGCTGCAAGCTGTGATGGTCTATATAAACCTCACATGGCACTCCATATAAATAATGCCTCCATATCTTAAGAGCATGAACAATCGTCGTCAACTCTAGATCGTGCACATGGTAGTTTTTCTCATGAACTTTTAGTTGACGTGAAGCATATGCAATAACTTGCCCCTCATGCATCAATACACATCCCAAGCCAATGAGAGAAGCGTTGCAATACACTGTATACATCCCTGAACCGGAAGATAATAAAAGAACTGGTGCCGTGGTCAAAGCCGTCTTGAGCTTTTGGAAGCTCTCCTCACAATCATCAGACCAACAAAATGGAGCACCCTTTTGGGTCAATCTGGTCAGAGGTGAGGCAATAGATGAAAAGCCCTGCACAAATCGCCGGTAATAACCTGCTAACCCCAAGAAACTCTTGGTCTCGGGTACTGAAGTAGGACGTGACCAACTCTGAACTGCCTCAATCTTCTTGGGATCCACTTTAATACCCTCTCTTGACACTACATGCCCCAAGAATGCTACTGACTCTAGCCAAAACTCGCACTTGGAGAACTTAGCATAAAGCTTCTACTCTCGCAAGGTCTGAAGCACTACTCTCAAATGCTGCTCGTGCTCCCCAAGGCTACGCGAGTATATCAAGATGTCATCAATGAAGACGATAAAAAAGGAATCAATATAGGGCCTGAACACCCTATTCATCAAGTCCATAAATGCCATTAGAGCATTAGTCAAGCCAAATAACATCACCAGGAACTCATAGTGGCCATATCTAGTCCTGAATGTGATCTTCGGAAGATCTGAATCCCAAATTCTCAGCTGATGATACCCTGACCTCAGGTCAATCTTAGAGAACACCCTAGCACCCTACAGCTAGTCAAACAAATCATCAGTACGGGGCAATGGATACTTGTTCTTGAAGGTGACTTTGTTCAACTGGCGGTAATCAATGCACATTCGCATAGTCCCGTCCTTCTTCTATACAAATAGCACTGGTGCACCTCAAGGCGATGCACTAGGCCTAACAAACCCCTTTGCTAGCAACTCCTCCAACTTCTCCTTCAGCTCCTTCAGCTCCTTAGGAGCCATACTGTACGGTAGGATAGATATAGGCTGAGTGCCTGGAGCCAAATCAATGTAGAAATCAATATCACGATCCGGAGGCATGCCGGGAAGATCAGAAGGAAAAACATCAATGAGCTCTCGGACTACTGGCACTGAATCAATCATCGGAGACTCTGCGGTGGAGTCTCGAACATAAGCTAGATAAGCCAAACACCCTTTCTCAACCATGCGCTAAGCCTTCAGGAAAGAAATGACCCTGCTAGGCGTATCAATTGTGGAACCCTTCCACTTCAATCTCGGCAACCCTGACATCGCTAGAGAAACAGTCTTGGCATCGAAATATATAACGACGTGATATGGAGATAACCAATCCATGCCCAGGATAACCTCAAAATCGATCATATCGAGCAACAGAAGATCTGCTCTAGTCTCATAACCACAGATAGTAACCACACAAGATCGGTAGATCTGGTTCACAACCATAGAATCACCCACAGGAGTGGACACATGAACAGGAACACCCAAAGGCTTAGGAGAAATAGCCAGGAAAGGAGCAAACAGAGATGATACATATGAATAAGTAGACCCTGGATCAAATTATACCGATATATTTCTACCGCTGACGGAAATAATACCTGTGATGACGGCATCTGAGGCCAATGCATCTGGCCTGGCTGGAAGAGCATAGAATCTAGCTGGAGCACCGACTGTCTGGCCTTCAACTGACTGAGTAGTAGCTAGCTGACCTCTCCCTGTCTGGCCTCTACCCCTGGAACGACCTCTACAAGTCTGCTCTCCACCTCTAGGCGGCTGGGCCGCTGGTGCTGGAGTCATGGGCTGCCGCCCCTGCTGTACTGCCTTGCCCCTAAGACTGGGGCAGTATCTCCTAATGTGGCCCGTATCCCCGCACTTAAAAAAATGAGGTGCGGCGGTCTGCTGTCCAGATAGCTGACCCTGAATACCAGAAGGCCCACTATAAGGAGCCTGAATAGCCGGCGGGCGGTGAGAACTCTCCGGCATAGCACTAAAACAAGAACCGGAAGACTCTGGAGGACCTGAATACCCACTGGATGAACCCTGAATAGCTGGCAGACGATAAGAACTCTCTGGCATGGTGCTAAAATAGGAGCGTGCTGGAGCACCCCGAGTCAGTGGTGGTGCTAGAACTGGGGGCTTACTGGGCTGGCCCCTCCCAAAGTGACCTCTGCCCATGGCTGGGGCACCTTTGAACTCTCCTGAGAATCTGGCCCTCTTATCCTGCTGTATCTTCCCTCTGCCCCTCAAACGTTAACCCTCAATCCTGCGGGCGATCTCAAGTACTAGCTGATATCCAGTGCCCATCTCTACCTCACGAGCTATACCCAACCAGATAGTGGGATGTAACCCCGCAAAAAACCTCCGTACTCTCTCTGCCTCTATGGGAAGTATCATGAGTGCATGGCAAAACAACTCAGAGAACCTCGCCTCATAGTCGGTCACTGACATATGACCCTGCTCCAGATACTCAAACTGATGACTTAGCTTTTCCCTCTCAGAGGGTGGAATATACCGATCAAGGAACAACTGAGTGAACTGACCCCAAGTTAGGGGAGGAGCGCCTACTGGCCTGCTAAGTAAGTAAGACTGCCACCATCTACGGGCCCTACCCTCCAGCTGAAAAGTAGTGAAGTCGACTCCATATGACTCCAATATCCTCATGTTGTGCAGTCTATCCCTGCACCTGTCAATGAAATCCTAGGCATCCTCATGACGCTCGCCCCCGAAGATTGGAGGGTGAAACCTGGTCCATCTGTCTAACAACTTCTGCGGATCGCCGTCCACAGCTGGCCTAGACTGGGGTGCCACTGCAGTAACTGGCTGAGCCCCCTCCGCGGGTAGTGCACCCGGAGTATGATAAACTACGGCTGTATGACCTGGAGCCTGTGCGGTGGGGATCTGTGCTCCCCCTCCCACCTGTGAGGTAGCTAGATCTACTGGAAATAAAACAGCCTAAGTCATGGTGTCCATGAACCAAAGCATACGGCCCATGACCTCCTGAAATCTCGATGCAGTCGTGAAATGCACCGAAGTAGGAAATGTTGCGGGCACCTCGCCCGGCTTCTCAATAATGGGATCTCTCGTAGGACCTGCTAGTGGTGCATCTGGAATAGCTCTGGGATACCCGCATACCCTACCACGGGCCGTTTCCCTCCCCCGGCCTCTTCCCCGGCCTCTAGCAATGGGGGGAGTAGATCCTCCCGGGTCTGGAACGTCAACGGTATGAGTCCTCACCATCTGTGAGCGAATAGAAGAGGAAACTTAGTATACTAACCACTGCACAATGGAAATGAATAAAGAGTAGTCTTTCCTAACACCCTATAACATTTCGAAGATAAATACGGACGTCTCTGTACCGATCTACAAGACTCTATTAGGTTTGACCATAACTCGTGAGACATACGTGAACCTAGTGCTCTGATACCATGTTGTCAGGACCCATTTTCTTTCATAATTAGTCATGATGGCGCCTAACACCATTGTCAGGCTAGACAAATACGGAAATGCGATCAAGTTCGCATTTTTTGCTTTAGTCAATAGACAGTTATACTGGATTTTCGAATATAAAAGATAAGATCAGTAAAAATCATAAAGTGCTATAATATCAATACAACCCCAAAATAAATGTCTACTACTGTGTGTGCCAGAACCTGGTGTCACAAGCTACAGGCGACTAGTAGAATATACACAAAAGAATAATACACTATCCTACTATCTGTATCAGGATAGACAAAAACAAAAGTACAAGAAAGGACTTCTTCAGTTGCAGATCGGTATGAAAGAGAAGCAGCTCACCGTAGAAGTCCCCAAGCGTGCTCACAGATGCGCACTAGGAAAATGTCCAAATCCACCTGCCTCAAATCCTATACATTTAAGTACAGAAGCGTAGTATGAGTACATAAACCACATGTACTAAGTAAGTATCCCGTCTAATCTCGAAGAAGTAGAGACGAGAGGTCGACTTGATAATTACTAAGGTCAAGATAATATAATATAATAAGTGAGACATACATCATAGAACATTTCCAATAACGCAAGTTTAATAGAAGAGTCATATTCATGTTCTTGTCACAATTTAATTACCATTTTCCCCTTTCATATTAAATGAGTGATCATATCATAACTAAATGTAAGCATATAAATCATGCACAACCATGCCGAGGTTGATGGCTCTCTCCAACTGAAAATAAATTGTGCACTGCCGAGGGTCGAGCGGCATGAACCATAGATGCATCTATTATCACCGAGGCGATTTGCCCGATCCATAATCATCAAGAAAATATTAAGAAAGGTACATAAGGCTCAATTACATACAAGAGAATTCCTACATAGGCTCAACTAACTCATTTGTTCACTTTCATTTCCTCAAGTCTCTAGCAATTCATAATGATCATAGTGGCAATTTGAAATAAGAAATATTCCCCAATTAGACATAACGTGGGTCCTAAACTACCTGAACAATTATCCTATAGTATCTACGCACGGACTCTCGTCACCTAGTACGCACGTAGCCCCGCATTTAGCAACAATTACTTATTTAAAATCCTATGGGGACAATTCCCTCTTACAAGGTTATAAAGGAGACTCACCTCGCTTCAAAGTGCACTCCCAAAGTCCAAAAACGAGCCCAAGTCCTTAATTCTTAGCCGAACAATCCCAAACTAATTAAAAAAAGTATGAACTAGTAAATAAAGGCTTACAAGATCGAATTCTAACCATTTAAGCGATTTCCTAACAATTAACACTAGTTTCCTAAATTCCGACCCCGGGCCCACGCGCTCGGATTCCGAGATTTTTCGAAGGAAGCTGTTCTCTATCACCTAAGGATCACAAATATATAATTTCTAGTTCATTACATGGCAAGTTACATGATAAATTCTTAGTTTTATTAAAACCTAGGTCTAGCGCAACTCCTTGATTTTTACTAAATTTTTAGTGTTTAATCCACCTAATATACATGTATTTAAGGCAAATATGAATGGAAATAACTTACCTCAAAATGCTATGTTGAAATCCCTTCTTTGGAAGTTCTCAAATCGCCCAAGTATAGAGTTGGAATGAAATAAATGCCCTAAGTCCCGTTTTCAAAAGCTATCTCCAGGCCCCCGATGTCGCATTTACGACACCAGTTTCGCAAATGCGAAGTAGCAATTGCGACAAAAAGTTCGCAAATGCGAACTGGCCCTCATCCTGTCTCGATCGCAATTGCGAAGAATGGGTCGCAAATGCGGACCCTGCTGGGTTCGCAAATGCAAAGAAATGGCCCGCAAATGCGACCACTGCCCAGCTCGGCCAAGCTCGCAAATGCGAAGCGGATCTTGCAAAAGCGAGGTTCACAATTGCGATGGCCACCTCTCAATTGCGAGACCTGCAGCAGCAGCAACAAAAACACCAGCAATTCTGCTGTGTTTTCTTGCCTCTAACCATGCCCGGATTTCACCCGAGCCCTTGGGGCTCCACTCCGAGCACTCATGTATGTCCTACAACCATGTGCAAACTTGCCGAAGCAATCAAATCGCCTAATTAACACCTAAAAGCATGGATTTAACACCAAAATGCATGAATTCTTAAAAAATACCTAAATTCTTATCTTTTCAACCGGACGTCCGAATCACGTCAAACCAGTCCCGTTTCTCACCGAATATCACAGACAAGACTAAAATATTATTTCAAATACCGAGCTCCGAAACCAGCATACATGACCGATACCAATATGATGAAGCAATTTTTCCTTTTATTAAACTCTTGAGATTCCAATAAAACAATTTTTAACAAAAATTTATTACTCGGGCTAGGGACCTCGGAATTCGATTCCGGGCATACGCCCAGGTCCCATATTTTCCCACGGACCCTTAAAAATTTTTAAATTATGATTCTGGGTCCGTTTTTCCAAATGTTGACCGAAGTCAAACTTGGCCTTTTTAAAGAAACTTAAAGAAGCAACTTGGCTTATTCTTGCTCAAAACTCTTCTTACTTCCGAACCACCTATCCCCGCAAGTCATAAATTAGATAAAGAAATTACAAAAAGTATTATTTAAGGGAATGTGGTTCGAAAATGCAAAACAACCAGTCGGGTCGTTACACAAATGTAAGTGGGTCTTTAAACTCAAGAAAGATGAAAATGTCAAGCTGGTCAGATACAAAGCTCGATTGGTGGTTAATGGCTTTGACAGAAGAAAGGTATTGATTTTGATGAAATTTTCTCACTTCTTGTCAAAATGACTTCAATTCGAACAATTTTGAGCTTAGCAGCTAGCTTAGATCTTGAAGTGGAGCAGCTGAATGTGAAAACTGCATTTCTTTATGGAGATTTGGAAGAGGAGATTTATATAGAGCAGCCAAAATGATTCGAAGTAGCTGGAAAGAAATACTTGGTGTGCAAATTGAATAAAAATATTTATGGATTGAAGCAGGAACCAAGGCAATGGTATATGAAGTTTGACTCATTCATGAAAAGTCAAACATACATAAAGACCTATTATGATTCATGTGTATACTTCAAAATATTTTTTGATAATAACTTTATTATATTATTGTTGTATGTGGATGACATGTTGATAATAAGACAAGATAAGTAGCTGATTGCAAAACTGAAGAGATATTTGCCCAAGTTATTTGATATGAAGGACTTGGGCCTAGCACAAGAAAATATTGGGGATGAAGATAGTTTGAGAGCGAACAAGCAGAAAGTTGTGGCTAGGTGTCACAACCCATTTTCATAATAGGTCATGATGGTGCCTGACACCGTTGTCAGGCAAGCCGATGCGGAAGTATAATTTAAGTTCTCAATTGATTTCTTTTTACTCTTACCAATATTTAAGTGCAACATATTCTCAGATTTAAAGTCGAGAGCAAAAATGATCAATAACGTATCAAAGTGATAACCCAAAAATAAATGTCTACGCGCGTGTGTGCCAAGACCTGGTGTCACAAGTAATAGGCATCAAGTAGAATATAAAAAAGAATATCTCTATCCTACTATGTAATATAGAAGAGACATCAAAGTAATAAAAGACTCCATCCGGCTGCAGGACAACATAGGAATGGGAGCAGCTCATCGTGGAAGTCTCAGCCTATGAATCATGGGCACACACCAGACTGGTAGCCAGATGTACCTGCCTCAGATCATGTACAATTAAGTACAGAAATGTTGTATGAGTACATAAATAATATGTACCCAGTAAGTATCCTGTCTAATCTCGAAGAAGTAGAGCCGAGAGATCGACTTGATACTTACTAAGGTCAAATAATATAATGAAATGCTATGCTAATCATGGGGATCATCAAGAATAATAAGAGGAAAAATCATGTTCTTCACAATATTCCAGTTAACTATTTACATTTCATAATATTAGTTAAAGCAATTCAAGTATAAATTTTCACATAGATATCATCTGCACATAATGTCGAGGTTGACGGCCCAATCCAATAAAAAATAAACTGTGCACTATGGAGGATCGAACGACACGAACCATAGATGCATCTATTTATACCGAGGCGATCGGCCCGATACACAAATAACAGAAATTTCAAGAGTACACGCGAAGGCACATTTATATTCAAGTAATTCATACAATGGCTCCACAAGTATACATATTTACTATTATTCCATTTCAAGTCTCTAGCATCTCTTAAATGATCAAATTAGCAATAATTATAGTGATATTTACAATTATGACACGATGTGGGTCCTATACTACCCGAACAATTAACATAATAGTAGCTACGCACGGACTCTCGTCACCTAGTGCGTATGTAGCCCCCGCATTTAGTAGCAATTACTCAATTATTATACCTATGGGGATAATTACCTCTTACAAGGTTAGAAAGGAAACTTACGTCACTCCAAAGTTCACTTCCAATGCCAAGAAAAATTCCAAGCCCTCAATTCGTAGCCGACGATCTCAAACTAGTTAAACAAGGTAAGAACAGCTTAAATAGACTCATAAGATCGAATTCTAGCTATTTGAGCAATTTCCCAACCATGAATCACAAGTTTTCCTAAAATCCTTCCCCGGGCCCACGTGCCTGAATTCTGAAATTTTTTGAAGGAAGTTGTTTTCTACAACCTAAGGATCAATGATATATGGTTTCTAATTAATTCCATATCAAATTTCGTGGTTAAATCCAAGTTTTATTAAAACCCTAGTTTTAGCTCTAACCCTTTGATTTATCCTAAGTTCTAGTGTTCACTCTACCTAAAATACAAGTATTAAACTAAGGATGGGTGGAACAAACTTACCTCTTGATGCTAATTGAAGACCTTCTCTCTAAAGCTCCCAAATCGCCCAAAGGAGGAGTGAAATGTCAAAAAAATTACTTAGAACCCGTCTTTAATAAACCTCATTGGTTCAGTGATTTCTGTTTCTGCGGTCAGGGTACCGCATCTGCGAAAATGTGACCGCATCTACGAAAAGGGGAGGGAAGGTTGGGACTGCATTTGTAGTCTCTCGGCCGCATCTGCGGCTTGGGGGACGCATTTGGAAAAATAGCCTTGTCGCCCTGGGTCGCTTTTGCGATTAGAGGGCCGCATCTGCGGTCCAAGAACCGCAGATGCGGTTATGATAGAAGTAGCAGTTTTTTAGACCTCTCTCTAAATTTCCTCTTCACTCGAGCCTTATCCGATTGACGCTCCGGGCTTTTGGGCCACGCCCGAACATGCCGACAAGTCTGAAATCATGAGACGGACCTACCCGAAACTTCGGAACACCCGAAACAACGCTAAATCTAGAAATCACCCCCTAAAACCAAATGAATCAAACTTATGAACTTCAAGTTGACAATTTTCCTCCAACGAGCCAAAACTCCCTAAAACTACTCAGATTGACACCAAATTTTACAGGCAAGTCTTAAATGATATTTCGGACCTGTACCGGGATTCAGAACCAAAATATGAGCCCGATACCTTGGAAATAACTGATTACTTAGTTTGTTTAAATCCTTAAAACTTTCGATTAACAATTTCTAATAAAAACCTCAAAATTTGATTCCGAGCATACGCTGAGGTCCCATATTCTCCTACGGACCCTCTTGGACCGTCAAATCACAAATCTGGGCCCGTTTGCTCAAAATGTTGACCAAAGTCAAACTTAGCATTTTAAAGAAAATCCTAAGGAATAAAATGGGCACATTTCACCCAAAACTCTTCCAAATCCCGAACCAACTGTCCCTGCAAGTCGTAAATTAGCTAAAGCAAGCACGAGAAGTTTTATTTAAGGAAACAGGGTTTTATAAGGCAAAACGACCAGGCGGGTCATTACATTCTCCACCTCTTAAACAAACGTTCGTCCTCGAACAGACATAGAAAAGTACCTGATATGCTCAATAAATAGGGATATCTTCTCCGAATGTCCTCCTCGGACACCCAAGTCGCCTCCTTGACTGGTTGGCCCCTCCACTGAACCTTTACCGCAAAAATCCTCTTGGATCTCAACTAGCAATCATGCCTATCAATAATGGCAATTGGTTCCTCCTCATAGCGCAATCTCTCATCTAGCTGAATAGTACTGAAGTCTAATACATGGGAAAAGTCGGCATCATACTTTTGAAGCATCGACAAATGAAAAACTGAATGGACTCCCGATAAGCTGGGGGGTAACGCAAGATCATAGGTAACCTCCCCAACTCTCCTCAACATCTCAAAAGGGCCAATAAACCATGGGCTCAACTTGCCCTTCTTTCCGAACCTCATAATTACCTTCATGGGTGAGACTTTCAAGATAACCTTCTTGCCAACCATAAATGATACATCTCGCGCCTTATCCAAGGAATCCTGTACCAAGTCTGTACCATAAAACTTAGCGTCACCAGGGTCAAACCATCCAATAGAGGAACGACAACGGCGACCATATAGAGCCTCGAATGGAGCCATCTCAATGCTGGACTAATAGTTGTTGTTGTTGTATACAAACTCCACCAAAGGCAAGAACTGATCCCACTGCTCTCCAAAGTCAATCACACAAGGTCTACGTACATCCTTTAAAATGTGACTCTCTGCTCCGATTGCCCGTCGGTCTAAGGATGGAATACTGTGCTAAGCTCTACACGGGTCTCTAACTCACTCTGAACGGCTCTCAGAAATGGGAAGTGAACTGAGGGCCTTTGTCTGATATGATGGAAATAGGCACACTATGCAATCGGACTATCTCCCGAATATAAATTTGGGCACACCTCTCCGATGTACAAGTAGTAGCCACTGGAATGAAGTGGGCCGACTTGGTCAACCTATCAATGATAACCCATACTGATCAAACTTTTGTAAGGTCCATGGCAATCCAACTACAAAATCCATGGTAATGAGTTCCCACTTCCACTCTGGTATAGGCATCTGCTGAAGTAGACCACCCGGTCTCTGATGTTCATACTTGACCTGATGGCAATTCAAACACCTAGCCACATACTCCACTATGTCTTTTTTCATCCTCCACCACTAGTAATGCTGCCTCAAGTCATGATGCATCTTCATAGTCCCTGGGTGGGTGGAATACCGCGAACTGTGTGCCTCTTCTAGTATCCTCTCCCTCAGACCATCGACATTAGGAACACATAGACGACCCTGAAGCCGCAAAACACCACCCTCGCCAATAGAAACTTCCTTGTCACCTCCCTGAAGCACCGTCTCTCTGAGAACTGCCAAATGGATCATCGAACTGTTGGGCCTTTATCTCCCTCAGTAATGAAGATTGAGCAACCATACATGCAAGAACCCGACTGGACTCCGAAATGTCCAACCTCACTAGTCTGTTAGTCAAGGACTGGATGTCCAAAGCTAATGGTCTCTCTCTTGCTGAAATGAGTGCCAAACTTCCCATACTCTTAGCCTTTCTGCTAAAGGAATCCACGACCACATTCCCTTGCCCGAATGATAAAGAATGGTGATGTCATAATCTTCAGTAACTCAAGCCACCTGTGCTGCCTCAAATTAAGATTCCTCCACTTGAACAAATGCTGCAAGCTATGATGATCGGTATAAACTTTACATGAAGCGACGTACAGGTAGTGCCTCCATATCTTAAGATCATGAACAATTGCCGCCAACTCCAGGTCACGCACAAGATAATTTTTCTCATGAATCTTTAGTTGACGGTAGGCATATACAATAACTTGCCCCTCCTGCATCAATACACAACCAAATCCAACGTGCGAAGCGTCACAATAACTGTATACATCCCTAAACCGAAAGGCAACATAAGGACTGGTGCAGTAGTCAAGGTGGTCTTGGGCTTCTGGAAGCTCGCCTCGCAATTATTGGACCAATAGATGAAAATCCCTGAATAAACTGCCTGTAATAACCTGCTATCCCCAGGAAACTCCGGATCTCGATCACTGAGATGGGGCGTGGACAAATCTAAACTACCTCGATCTTCTTGGGGTCTACCTTAATACCCTCTCCTGACACAATATGTCCCAAGAATGCCACAAACTCTAGCCAAAACTCGCACTTGGAGAACTTAGCATATAGTTTCTGTTCCCTCAAGGTTTGAAGCACTATTCTAAAATGTTGTCGTGCTCTCCCAGGCTGCGAGAATATATCAAAATGTCATCATTAAAGATGACGACGAAGGAATCAATATAAGGCATGAACACCCTGTTCATCAAATCCATAAATATTTCTGGGGCATTAGTCAAGCCAAAATACATCATCAGAAACTCGTAATGGCCATATCTAGTCCGGAATGCAGTCTTCGAAATATCCGAGTCCCGAATCTTTAGCTGATGGTACCCCGACCTCAAGTCTGTCTTAGAGAACACCCTCGCACCCTGCAGCTGGTCGAACAAATCATCGATATGAGGTAACAGATACTTGTTCTTGATGGTGACTTTGTTCAACTGGCGGTAGTCAATACACATCCGTATCGTCCCATCCTTCTTCTTCACAAATAACACCGGTGCACCCCATGGCGATACACTGGGTCTAATAAACCTCTTTGCTAACAACTCCTCAAGATGCTCCTTCAGCTATTCAACTCCTTAGGAGCCATGCGGTATAGTGGAATAGATATAGGCTGGGTGCTTAGAACCAAATTGATACATAAATTAATATCATGATCTGGTAGCATTCCAGGGAGATTAGAAGGAAACACATCGATGAAATCTCAGACTACGGGAACTGAATCAATCGTTGGAGACGCTGCGGTAGTATCTCAAACATAAGCTAGATAGGCCAAACACCCCTTCAAGAAGAAATAACCCTACTAGAGGTATCAGCTGTGGAACCCTTTAACTCTAACCTCATCAACCTTGGCATCACTAGTGAAATAATCTTGGCATGGAAATCTAGGATGGCGTGATATGGAGACAACCAATCCATGCCCAAGATGAACTCAAAATCGATCATATCCAGCAACATGAGATCTGCTCTAGTCTTGAAATTATAGAATGTAACCACACAGGACTGGTAGACCTGGTCTACAACCACAAGATAGCCCACAGGAGTGGACACATGAATAATAGTCCCCAAAGGTGTAGAAGGAATGACCAAGAATCGAGCAAATAGTGATGATATATAAGAATAGGTGGACCCTGGATCAAATAATACCGAAACATCTCTACCGCAGACGGAAATAATACATGTGATGACGGCGTCTGAGGCCAATGCATCTGGCCTAGTTGGAAAAGCATAGAATCTAGCTGGAGCGCCGGCTGGCAGACCCCCGCCTGACTGAGTAGTAGCTGGCTGACCTCTCCCTGTTTGACCTCTACCTCTAAGACGACCCCTAACAGCCTGCCCTCTACCTCTAGGTGGCTGAGCATCTAGTACTAAAATCATGGGCTGTTGATCCTACTGCACTGCCTTGCCCCAAAGTCTGGGGCAATGTCTCCTCATGTGACCAGGGTATCCACACTTAAAACAACTATGCAGCGTGGCAAATTGCTAACCTGATGACTAACTCTGAAAGCCCGTAGACCCAATGGAAGAAGCCTAGATAGCTGGTAGGTGGTATGAACTCTCCGGCATAGCACTGATATTGGAACCAAAAGAATCCTGGGACCTGAATACCCACTGGAGGAACCCTGAATAGCTGGCGGACGATAAGAACTCTTTTGTATTCTACTGAAATAAAGGCACGCTGGAGCACCCCGAGCAAGTGGTGGTGCTGAGTATGGGGACCTGCTGGGCTGACCCCTCCCGAAATGGCCTCTACCCCTAGCCGTGGCACCTCTGAACTCTCCAAAAAAACTAGCCTTTTGTCCTGATGCATCTTTTCTCTACCCCTCTGACGATATCTCTTAATACTATGAGCAATATCAACCACTAGCTGATACTTCGTACCCATCTCTACCTCTTGAGCCATACCCGATCGAATACCAAGGTATAACCCCGCGACAAATATCCACACTCTCTCCGCATCTGTGGGAAGTATCATGAGTGCATGGCGAGACAACTCATAAAACCTCACCTTATAATCAGTCATAGACATCTGACCCTGCTCAAGATGCTCAAACCAATACAGCAGCTCCTCCCTCTCAGAAGGCGAAATGTACCTATCCAAGAATAACTGTACGAACTAGCCCCAATTGATGGGAGGTGAACCTGCTGGCCTGCAAGAACATAGGACTGCCACTATCTACGGGCCCTACTCTTAAGCTGAAAAGTAGTGAAGTCAACTCCATATGACTCCAACATCCTCATGTTGTACAGTCTGTCCCTGCACCTGTCTATGAAGCCCTGAGCATCCTCATGATGCTCATCCCCGAAGACCGGAAGGTGAAGTATATTCCATCGGTCCAATAGCTTCTATGGGTCACCATCCGCAGCTAGTCTGGGCTGGGGCACCACTATGGCAACTGGCTGGACCCCATCTGCGGGTAGTACACCTGACATCTGATATATTGCAGTTGCATGACCAGGAGCCTAACTAGTAGGGGTCTGTGCTCTCCCTCCCGCCTATGAGGTAGTTGGATCTGCTAGAAATAAACCAGCCTGAAGTCATATTATCCATGAACCGCAGCATACAACCCATGACCTCCTAAAATTCCGGTGTCCTCATAAAGTCTGTCGGGGTCGGCTCAGCTTTAGGCAACTCGCCCTGCTCCTCAATGATAGGATCTCATGTGGGATCTGGTGGTGGTGGTACCAGAATAGCTCTGGGATGCCCTCGCCCCCTACCATGGGTCGGTGCCCTCCCCCGGCCTTTGCCTCGGCCTCTAGCAACAGGGGATTGGCCCCGCCCGGGTTTGGAACATCAGTCGTGTGGGTCATCACCATCTGTTAGAGAATAGAAGGGGATAATTTAGTATACCCATCACTGCACAATAGGAGATGAATAAAGAGTAGTCTTTCCTAATACCCTATAGCCTTTCAAAGATAAATACAGACGTCTCCGTACCGATCTATAAGACTCTATTAGGTTTGCCCATAACTTGTGAGACCTATGTGAACCTAGTGCTCTGATACCATATTTTCACAACCCATTTCCATAACAGGTCATGATGGCTCCTGACACCGTTGTCAGGAAAGCCGATGCGGAAGTATAATTTAAGTTCTCAATTGATTTCTTTTTACTCTTACCAAAATTTAAGTGCAACAGATTCTCAGATTTAAAGTCGAGAATAGAAATGATCAATAACGTATCAAAGTGATAATACAACCCAAAAATAAATGTCTACTCGAGTGTGTGCCAAGACCTGGTGTCACAAGTAATAGGCATCTAGTAGAATATACAAAAGAATATCTCTATCCTACTATCTGAGATAGAAGAGACAGCAAAGTAAGAAAAGACTCCATCCAGCTGCTGGACGGCATATGAAAGGGAGAAACTCACCGTGGAAGTCTCGACCTATGAATCAAGGGTGCGCACCAAACTGGTAGCCAGATGCACCTACTTCAGATCCTGTACAATTAAGTACAGAAGCGTAGTATGAGTACATAAACAATATGTACCCAGTAAGTATCCCATCTAATCTAGAAGAAATAGAGATGCGAGGTCGACTTGATACTTACTAAGGTCAAATAATATAATGAAATGCTATGCTAAGCATGAGATCATCAAGAATCAACAATTATAACAAGATAAAAAATCATGTACTTCACAATATTCAAGTTAACTATTTACATTTCAGAATATTAATTAAAGAAATTCAAGTATAAGTTTTCACATTGATATCATGCGCACATTATCTGAGGTTGACGGCCCGATCCAACAGAAAATAAACTGTGCACTGCCAAGGGTCGAACGTCGCAAACCATAGATGCATCCATTTATACCGAGGCGATCGACCCGATCCATAAATAACAGAAATATCAAGAGTACACGCGAAGGCACATTTATATTAAAGTAATTCATACAATGGCTCCACAAGTATACATATTTACTATTATTCCGTTTCAAGTCTCTATCATCTCCTAAAGGATCAAATTAGCAATAATTATAGTGATATTAACAATTATGACATGATATGGGTCCTAGACTACCCGAAAAATTAACATAATAGTAGCTATGCACAGACTCTCATCATTGAGTGTGTACGTAGCCCCTGCATTTAGCAGAAATTAGTCAATTATTGTACCAATGGGAACATTTTCCTCTTACAAGGTTAGAAAGGAGACTTACCTCGCTCCAAAGTGCACTTCCAATGCCAAGAACAAGTCCAAGCCCTCAATTCGGAGACAATGATCTCAAACTACTTAAACAAGGTAAGAACTAGTTAATATAGACTCATAAGATCGAATTCTAGCTATTTGAGCAATTTCCCAACCATTAACACAAGTTTTCCTAAAATCCGACTCCAGGCCCACTTGCCCGGATTCAGAAAATTTTCAAAGGAAATTGTTCTCTACAACCTAAGGATCAATAATATATGATTTCTAATTAATTCCATAACAAATTTCGTGGTTAAATCCAAGTTTTATTAAAACCCTAGTTTTAGCTCTAACCCTTTGATTTTTCCTAAGTTCTAGTATTTAATCTATCTAAAATACAAGTGCTAAACTAAGGATGGGTGGAACAAACTTACCTCTTGTTGCTAAGTGAAGACCTTCTCTCTAAATCTCCCAAATCGCCCAAAGAAAGAGTGAAAATATCAAAAAATGACTTAGTAGCCCGTGTTTAATGAACCTCACTGGTTCAGTGATTTCCACATCTGCGGTAAGAGGACCGCATCTACAAAAATGCGACCACATCTGTGAAAAGGGGAGGGAAGGCTGGGACCACATCTGCAGCGCCGATTCTGCGGCTTGGGAGCCGCATTTGCAAAAATGGTCTGGTTGCCCTGAGTCAATTTTGAGATTGGAGGGCCACATCTGCGGTGCAAGAACTGCAGATGCGGTTATGACAGACGCAACAATTCTTCAGTCCTCTCTCAAAATTTCCTCTTCAATCGAGCCTCGTCCGATTGACGCTCGGGGCTCCCGGGCCTAGCCCGAACATACCGACAAGTCTGAAATCACGAGACAGACCTATCCGAACCTTTAGAATACCCGAAACAACGCTAAATCTTGAAATCACCCACTAAAACCAAATGAATCAAACTTATGAACTTCAAGTTCTTAATTTTCCTCCAACGGGCCAAAACGCCCTAAAACTACTCGGATTGACACCAAATTTTACAGGCAAGTCTTTAATGATATTTCAGACCTGTACAGGGCTTCGAAACCAAAATACGAGCCCGATACTTAGGAAATCACTGATTACTTTGTTTCTTTAAATCCTTAAAACTTTAGATTAACAATTTCTAATAAAAATTCATTACTCGGGCTAGGAACCTCGGAATTCTATTCTGGGAATACGCCTAGGTCCCATATTTACCCACGGACCCTCTGGGACTATCAAATCTTGAATCCGGGTCTATTTGCTCATTATGTTGACCAAAGTCAAACTTAGCCTTTTAAGAAAATCCAAATGAATCAAATGGGCATATTTCACCCAAAACTCTTCCAAATCCCGAACCAACGATCCACACAAGTCATAAATTAGCTAAAGCAAGCACGAGATGTTTTATTTACCGGAACGAGGTTCCAAAAGGTAAAACGACCAGGCGGGTCGTTATACTAGGGGTGTTCATGGTTCAGTTTAGGTCGGTTTTTTCCTAGAAAGAAACCAAACCTAGTAAGTCTGTTTTTCAAATATTGAAACCAAAACATACCAATTAAGTCATTTTTATTCGATTTTTTTCGGTTTTTGGGTTTTCGGTTATTATCGATTTTTTCTTAAATATGAGACATACACTACCAAACACATATTCTGGCGACTACATTTCAACGTAACACTATCAAACCAATTGCTCTTTTAGAAATCTATAATTTACCAAGATATATTGATGCTAATTGGATCATGTAGTGATAAATAATTTAAGTACTCAATTAAAAATTAATTATTTTTAACATGAAATAAATTCTTGTACATAGCAAAAGAAAACTACCAATCAAACTAGAATATAAAGGCAAATAAATATATTATTATAAAAGTAAGGAATTAGACTAAAACTACAAACGACTAATATGTATCATAAAATTTTAGAAACTTTGATATAATATATATATATATATATATAGCTACTTTTATAGTCATTTTTTTGGTTATTTTTTCATTAAAACAAAAACCAATCCAAATTTGATCGGTTTTTAAAATTCAAAAGCAAAACCAATCCAAACCTAAAAAGTATCAGTTGTTTTGGTCATCTTGGTTTGATTTTGGTTTGGTTCGGTTTTTTAGGGTTTTATGAACACCCATAGTTGTGGCTATCTCACGAGAAGTACATTGAACGCGTAGTACAACGCTTCAACATGAAAAGTGCTAAGCCAGTCAGCAAACCTCTTGCTGGTCATCTGAAGTTGAGCAAGAATATGTTCCCCAAAACAGTGGAGGAGAAAGGAAACATAGCTAGAGATCCTTATTTTCAGCAATCAAAAGTTTAATGTACGATGCACCAGACTTGATATTGCTCATGCAGTTGGTGTTGTTAGAAGATTCCTGGAAAATCGTGGAAAGGAACAATGGGAAGTAGTCAAGTGGATACTCAGGTACCTAAGAGGTAATGTAGGAGATTGCTTTTGTTTTGGAGGATCTGATCCGATCTTGAAGGGCTACACGGATGCTCATATGGAAGGTGATCATGATAATCGTAAATCTACTACAGTATATATGTTTACATTTTTGGAGGAAGTTGCAAAAGTGTATTTCACTTTCTACAACGGAAGCATAGTATATTGCCGCTACTAAAGCTGAAAAAGAGATGGTTTGGCTAAAACGGTACCTTTGAGAGCTTGGATTGCATCAAAAGGAGTATGTCGTCTATTGTGACAGTCAAAGTGCAATAAGCCTGAGCAAAAACACCATGTATCATGCAAGGACAAAGCATATCGATGTGAGATATTACTAGATTAAAGAAAGGATAGAGGATGGATCTATGTAGGTCAAGAAGATCCATACAAGTGAGAATCCTTCGAATATGCTAACCAAGGTGCACTATAAAAAAATAAAATTAGCTATGAACGTCGTAGCTAATTTGTCACTAAATCGCCCGTAGCTAGCAAAATTTTTTGATAATCTGTCTCTAAAACAAGATGTTTTAGTATTAGTGATACAAAGAGACAGGATCGAGCTATGTAAGGAACTTGTTGGCATGAACTCTATATGAAAAGCTGGAGATACCTCTTTCAGGTGCATGGGACTGGAGAGGGAGATTATGCGGTCCATCCCATGAATGTGAAAGTAAGATAAACTTCCTTTGACATAAAGTGCCATGCTGCCAAATCTACAGGAAATGTGATTTGGGTTGCCATATTTTTCATTGCTTTCACAAGGTGGAAGTTTGAAATTTATATTATGATTATGTAATCCATGGTGCAAGCAAGGAGTACTGGATGCCTATAAATAGATAGCTCCTGATTCAGTTGAAGACACACTAACAAAAAGAGAAAGAAAGAGTGATGCATCAGATACAGGGTATAAGAAAATAGAATGTAAAAAAATAGAGAGTGAGCGATATTGTAGTGAGGTGAGAATATCAAAAGAGGGTTATTTCTTTTGAATGTTGTAGTGGTCTTTGGAGTATTTTACTCGGACCTACAAAGTATCAAATTCCTTGCTATAGTGATATCAGTTGCTCCTCTCGGGGCCGTGGTTTTTCCCTTATTCAAAAGGATTTTTCATGTAAAAATCTTGGTGTCATTGTCACTCTTTTCTTCTTGTTAATTATTATTTTTCGGTGCTACGTTATTATTCTGCTTTAATTACCATGAATAGTATTTTTGTGGTTTATTCCTAACAATTTAACAAACTCTGCCTACAATTATTTTCAGCTATCTACAAAGTTGAGAACAATGAGGCATGTATTGTAATGAATAAACAACTTGAGCACATTGAGACAGGAGTCCTCTGATTTTTCAACTTAAGTAGGTGTTTGGACATGAAATCCAAAAAAAATCAAATTTGGAATTTCACTAAAATTTGAATTAAAGTTGAAGTTGTGTTTGGTTATAATTTTGCAAAGTATTTGGATGTTTTTTTTTTTAAAATTATGAAACATGATTTATACCCCACAACTTGTATAAAATATAAAAACAACCCCAATTTGATTATCCTACTTGAAATAAACAGTCAAAATGCTTTTTTTTATGAAGTAAGTGAATATTAGTAATCAAAGGTATCAAGCAGATGCAGATGTTACAAGAAACAAAAGCAGCGACCCAAAAATATCAACAAAAGATATATCATAAACAATCAAAATACTATTGTTTAATTTATCATATTCTGCTTTACTGCAATACACAAGAGATGCAAGGTCAATATCACTTTTTCTAATTCAACTAACATGTTATTCTTTAATATAGTCCTCGCACATTGTATGAACAATCTCTTCACGCCGAGAATGTATTACTTGATCAGCTAACCAAGAAGTCTATAATGACCCAGCCAATCATTTTAGGAATTAATGACCCGATCTCCTATTAACTGCATTTCCTATACTTGTTTCTACTTTTGTGAGTCACCGGGAGGATTTAATTTGCGTTCGGAGTGTTTTGAGACACTTAGTCCCTAAATGAGACTTTAAGTTTTAGAATTTGGACCATAAGATGGCCTCAAAATAGAATTACCTTGGTTCCGTTAGCTCCTTTGGGTGATTTCGGGTTTAGGAGCATGTTCGGATTGTGTTTTGGAGGTCTGTGGCTTATTTAGGCTTGATATGCTAAAAATTAAATTTTTAAAGTTTCCGGTTCAATATTGAGATTTCGATATCGACTTCGGAATGGAATTCTGGAAGTTGGAGTAGCTCCCTAGTGTTGAATATGACGTGCTTGAAAAATTTCAAGTCATTCGGACGAGGTTTGATATACATTTTGATCGAAACCGTAAATTGGAAGTTTTTGAAATTCTTAGGCTTAAATTTGACGATGATTTGGTGTTTTGATGTTGTTTGAGGTGTTTTGAAGATTGGTATAAGTTTGATAGTGGTATATGACTTGTTCGTGCTGTTGGTTGAGGTCCCGGGGGCCTCAGGGTGATTTCGGATGGTTAACAGGAGATTTTGAGTTGAGCTTGCAGCTGAAGTTTTATGGTGCTTTCATAACCGCATCTGCGGTTGGGAGGCCGCAGATGCAAAAGCAAGCCGTAGAAATGGCCAATAGGTGAATCAGGCAGAGCCGCAAAAGCAAGCATCTGGACGCATCTGCGATGGTGTCGGTACGATAGATTGACCACGCGTGCGGTCCAGACCTTTAAGTGAAAATCCGCAGGTGCGGTGGGTTAAGTCGTAGAAGCAGGCCCGCAAAAGCGGGAAATGAACCGTAGGTGCGGTATCCCTGGGTCACAGAGTATATATATATTTCATCCTTTGCGATTGTCAGACCTTTTTCACATTTTAAACTGATTTTTGATCTTTTTGGGGGATTTTGAAGAGGGAATCAAAGGGAACTTCATTGAGGTAAGATTTTTGAACATAAAACTCATTCCTATGATGTTGTTTCATTGATTAGGCTTGAAATTTAGGGAAATTTGTGGGTAAATATTGAAGAAACTAGGGCTTGGTTAATTGGAGAGTTTTAAGTGGTCATTTGAGGGTCCATTTGTGGTACGATTTTGGTACTCTTAGTATGGCCGAACACGTAAGAGTGTGAGGATTCCGAATTTGTAAATTTTACCCGATTTTGAGACCTGGGCCAGGAGGCGTTTTGGTCATTTTTTCTAATTTCGCATATTAGTTTAGAATTAATTAGTGGAATCAGTTACATGAAGTTTTATTTACATTATGCAATTTATTTGAATAGATTTGGCTATTTGGAGTCGAGTACCCATGGCAAGAGCGTAGTTTCAGGTTGATTTTGAGCCGGTTCGAGGTAAGTGGCTTGCCTAACCTTGTGTGGGGGAACTCCCGTTAGGATTTGGTATTGTTGCTATTTGAAATGCCTTGTACGTGAGATGACGAGAGCATACTTGTGCTAATTATTGAAAATTCATTTTCATTATCTAACTATAAATGTGATTCCTTTTCCCTGTTTATACTGCTTGTAATTTAAGCCTGTTGTTATCTTAGGGAAGCATGTTTAATTGACTTAATTGCTTTACTTGCTCAAATTGCCTTATTTGGATTATGTGCATCATGCTAGGTTAGAAATACCTATTTTACCTTAGCATGAAATTGGCATTTGAATTGCATATTCTTCGTGTTGCTGTTGTGTGTTTACTTTGGGACTACGGCACGGTATCCCGAGAGATCCCCCTGCCTATTTACTTTGGGACTACGGATTGGTATTTCGGGATCTCCCCATGAAAATTTATGTTGGAGCTACGGACTGCACCTGGTAGATTCCCTTAGTACTGGGTATTTACTTTTGGGACTACGGATCGGTATTTTCAGTAGATCCCCGCACACTATGATTTGGAATACGGGATGGTATACCGGGAGATCCACTGGATATTTAAGTTTGGAACTACATGACAGTATCCTAGGAGATCCCCGATTGTTATCTCTATGCTGAGCCGTATTCTTTCCCTGATTAATTGTGCCTCTGTAATAGTTGTTGTTATTCTTATTGCCTTGTGTTATTTCACACTGTTAGCATATAATTATATTGTCGTATTCTATATTATTATATCCTATTGTTCAGCTATAATATGTAGGGCCCTGACCTTCCTCGTCACTACTCGACCGAGGTTAGGCTTGGCACTTACTAACTACCGTTGTGGTGTACTCATGCCCTTCCTGTGCATGTTTTTCATGTGCAGATCCAGGTACTTCGACTCAGCCTTTCTATCTTTGAGGCGGGGTGATCCATCGGCGACTTCGAAGTATGTTTACTACGTCTGCAGACCGAGGAGTCTCTTTCCATTCTCCCTCATAGTATTAGCCCTTCTGTATTTACTTTTGTTTAGACATTCTGGAGTTAAAACACTGTAGTTATTCCACAAATTGTGATTTCAGGTTTTGGAAAATGTATTTTTAGTTTTAGGGTTGATCATTAAACCTTCATTATGATTATTCCGCAAGTGTTTGTTTGATTTATTCTGTTGTTTTCTTTTTTTGCAATTTGTTAAGCTTACCTAGTCGTAGAGACTAGATGCCATCACGATAGTTCACGGAGGGTGAATTGAGGTTGTGACAAGTCAGTATCAGAGCTCTAGGTTAGTAGGAGTCATGAATCTCAAGCCGGTTTATTAGAGTCTCGCGGATCGGTACAGAGATGTCCATACTTATCTATGAGAGGCTATGTAACTGTTAGGAATATTTCCACTTCATTTGATTTTCTTATCGTGCGAGATTTTGATATCACAATTCTAAACTTTTGTCTTCTATTCTCTCACAGATGGTGAGGACATGTGCTACCCGAGATGATCAGGTACCCACGCCCCCTATTGGAGCCATCATAGGCCGGGGCCAGGGTAGAGGCCGAGGACGCGCATATGGTGCAGCCAGAGCACCCACGTGAGCTACCAGGAGTTCCAACTGGAGTCCAGACACCTTATACGGCTACACCTACTACTACCCCATCACTCCAGGAGACTCTGGCACAGTTAATGACTATGTACACCACTCTAGCTCAGGCAGGGTTTCTTCCCCTTACCGCAACTACATCCGGGATGGGGGAGGAGCACAGACTCCCGCTGCCCACACTCCTGAGTAGCGAGTGCATGTTGATCAGGTCCCAGAGATTATTCCTGTACAGCGGGTAGCCCCAGCTCAGCCCGAGGAAAGGGCAGTAGCTTCATAGTAGGAGCAGAAGAGGCTTGAGAGGTTCAAGAAGTACCAATATCCTACATGACTAGCCTTAGATAATGCTCTTGGATTTATAGAGGAGTTGTATCGTATCCTCCATACCATGGGTATATCAGGATCAAGCAGGGTGTCCTTTACTACCTTTCAGCTTCGAGGAGCAGCATATCAATGGTGGCGTGCTTATGATTTAGACAACCTGGATGAGGTAGCTTCCTTGACTTGGTCTCAGTTTTCAAATATGTTCATGAAAGAGTATTTTCCCCAGAGCCTCAGGGACACTTGGCGTGCAGAGTTTGAGTACATATACTAGGGTACTATGATTGTATCATAGTATGCTATCCATTTCACCGACTTGGCTAGATATGCACCAGCTTTGGTTTCTACTATTCGCGAGAAGGTTTGCCGGTTTATTGAGGGGCTCATTCCCAGCATCAGGTTTAGTATGGCTGGGGAGTTTGAGATGGATATTTCTTATCAGCAGGTGGTGAGCATTGGGTAGAAGGGTAGAGGGTATGCATGCTCGGGACATAGAGGAGAGGGAGGCCAAGAGGTCTTGAGATTCGGGCCATTATTCTGGTGCCTGTGCCCTAACTTCAGCTCGTCATGGTAGGGGTTATGTGAGTCACCCCATTCATTCAGCTCTTCCAGCAACCAGTGGTATTCCGGCTCCACCTAGACCTCAGGAGCCTTATTATGCACCTCTAGTATCTAGTGCGCCTCCTGCGCGGGGTGCTTCCAGTGGTCAGTCTAGCAGACCTGGCTCGAGCCAGTCACAGTCGCCCCATCCTCCTAGAGCTTGTTTTGAATGTGGTGACGTACACCATATAGTGAGGGATTGCCCCACACTTAGGAGGGGTGCACATTCATAGACTTCTCATCCACAACATGCCCACTCTCAGGCTATGATCACAGTACCAGTTGCTACCCCACCTGCTCAACCAGCTAGAGGTGGAGGCCAGGGAGGTAGAGGTCGCCCTCGAGGGGGAGGACAGGCCAGATACTACGCTCTTCTTTCCTGTATTGAGACTATCTCTTCCGATTCTATCATTACAAGTACTATCCTGGTCTGTCATAGAGATGCATCAGTTCTATTCGATCCATGCTCCACTTATTCTTATGTGTCCGCTTATTTTGCCCCCTATTGGAGTGTATCTCTGGATTCTTTGAGTTATCCTATTTATGTTTCTACTCCTGTTGGAGATTCTCTTATTGTGGACCGCGTTTATCGGTCGTGATTGATTGCTCTTAGTGGTTTTGAGACCAGAGCCGATTTGTTATTGCTCAGCATGGTAGACTTTGATGTTATTCTGGGCATAGATTGTTTGTCACCCCATTATGCTATTCTTGATTGTCACGTAAAGACCATATCGCTGGCTATGCCAGGTGTACCGTGAGTAGAGTGGAGAGGTACTTTAGATCATACTTCCAGTAGAGTGTCGCGCCCCCTTTTTCCTCGCGGAGTCTGGGTTTATGATATTTTGGAAGACAACTCGTTCCCTTTTGGGAATTGGGTTTAATGGAATTGAAGAGTCGCTACCTAATGATTTAAGTGCATTAGGACACTTTAGAAGAGCTTGATTTTTGGATAACCAGAGATAGGGTAAGGTCTTGAAATTATTCCAAGGGGAAGGTGTTAGGCACCCCTCAGAATCCACTAGTGTGGTTCTCGGCCAAGTTATTATTATGACTTAAGGCACAAATAACACATAGACAAGTAGGACTTCAACTAAGAGGGGATTTTTCACATAAAGTTTAGAAATAAACAAAGTCTGAAAGCATTAAAGCGAGTTGATTTAGAAGAAGCATTTTAAAAAATTAAAAAAAAACAAAGAACAAAGGAAGGGGGTCCTAGGTTTATTGATAATATGTATTACCCCACACAACACCCGGTAATCATTCTTACGCGTGGTGTTATCGCGTGGTCATCATATCTATATCTACCCTTTCCCACCCTATTTGTGTATTAAGGCGCAGAATATTCTCGTTTACTTATTACATGCTATTACCCGCCCCGAACCTATCAATCCCGGAGATATTTGGGATTACTAATCCTAAAGGGAGGAGATATTGGGCTTATTGGTGGTTTCAAAAGGTAAAAATGCTAAGGCGACAAACAAAACACATATAGCAAGTTGGGGGAAGCATATAAACAAATAAAAGGTTCATACAGACCTCCTTTAAACCAAAGAAAGCACGTAGTTTAGTATGTCTTGCATGTACTGTTTAAGGTCTAATTAAAACTTAAAGGTTGGGGCAGGCTGATTTATCACGTATTTTCAGATAAGAAGCCCGAAATTAGACCTGCCTGCTGGTTGTAATTGATAAAGACTTATGCGATTTATAGATTTTACCATAAGGCTTGCCTAAGTGTGGGACAAAAGCTCTTATAGGCATGATATCTACCGATTTCAGAAAAGAATGAAGAAGATTGAATACATACTGATTAGGGGTTACCAGATTATTAAAAAAAGAAAACTTTTGCAAAAAGCACAGGTTCTACAGATGTTATTTGGATGTGTCAGAGCATCTTGGCCGTGTCTGCAGATGTTCTGAAATATGAGATGAACCAACTCCAAGAGATCATGATCCAAAGACTTTCTATCATTTGGATGTGTCAGAGTTCCCTAACAGGCTCATATGGATTTCGAGCAGTGCTCAAACCCAAATGCATTAAAAATTAGGCATAGTGCTATGTGGAAGGACCAACCCTCAAGTGTCGAAGTTCAAAGAGAACTCAAGGTCCCAAGGCAAGGCTCACAAGAGGGGGGCATAACTTAGAAACTAAGAGAGAGTGCAAGTGCAGAGTTCTGAATAGGGGAAAGGGGAAGGGAAACAGTTCACATATAGGGGTATAGGGAGTGGGGAGTTTTAAGAGGCAAAGGGTGGGCTGATGGGTATAACCAATAATAGGAGATGCTGGTATACTCCTAAGCCTGTTCGGAACACATTGTTTAGAGGTTAGGATATTTTAAGTATCAAGTTCAATCCATAGACAATAACTTGCATATTTCCATGTTTTAAACTGCAACTCACAGCACATAAGGGGGATAGGGAGCAAGGGTTCATAGCAAAAACGAACAGAATGGAATCAATATGCTCGTTTAAATATTTAACTTTACGGAAGTAGTAAAGTAGGTAGGGAAACAGAAAACTATAAATAAGCACATTGCGATGATGCTAAAACTTAAATTTGGACATACCAGTTTCAAAGAGACAAATAAAGAGAAAGCAGTAGTCTTGTAAAAGCCACAATGCAGACAAGAAAATAGTGCTAGTAAGAGTTCAGAAGAGATTGTAAAGTAGTAGTGGAGGATTGTTAATCGTGTGTGTTTGTGAAAAAGGGTCGTGTATTTGTAGTGTGAAAGTCATGAGGAAATAAGGTAAGAAAATAGTGAAGAACTGATTGTCACTCAATTACACAAGACTCCTTTTAATTAAGGGATTTAGATTCAAATGGGTAACCAATTAAAGAAAGAAATTAATCAAACACTTTGTGCAAAGTAGGCAATTAGGAGTGAGTACATAAAAGTTATTTAAGGACAATGTTTTGACAATACATTGTTTATGCAAATAAGGTAAGAAGATCGATTAACAAAAATTAAATCAAAGGGTCTGAGATTTTGTATGAGTGAACCAGGTCAGAAATATGGAAAAGGTTTTAACTAAAAGGAAATCAACAAACATTGGAAGTGGAATCAATCAGACATTTTAAAAGGGATTTTGAATTAGTCACAAGTTGAAAGCCTTTTTAAAGAAAGATTCATCACATATAAAGATCATACGAACACGTTAAGCATGAAAGAAACTTGTCATGCTATTTTAAAATCAGTAGGAACTCTAGTGTATGAGAGTTTCAGCAAAAGGTCAGAATCATATGAAAATAAGGAAGTCCAAACTCAGTTCAGAGACTCAAAAGTCAATCTGAAAGAATTAGGGGTTTTGAAATAAAATCGTAGTTTGAACAAACCATAGAGCAAAGACGAGGGTAGGCAATTGAATCAAAATCATGTTTAGAAGTTTCAGAAAAAAACATGATACCAAAGTAACATGCAATCACAGTAGAAGGATTCAAAGAACATAATGGCAAATACTGATAAGAACAGTAAAAGAAGCATGCTTAAAAGGTTTTCTAGAAGAAACTTAAATAAGGTTCAGTAGAAGGCAAACAAAGAAACTTAATAACTTAGTAGGAAAATACAGTAGAAGAACACAAGAACACCGAAAAAGTATAGCAGAAAAGCATATAGGAAAACACAATACGATAAACATATAAGAACATGGTAAAAAAATTACAGTAGAGAAGTTTACGAGACCATTGTATAGGAAAACACAGTAAGAGAACCACACAAGAGATGATACAAGAACACAATAGATGCAAACACACGTATAACAAAAAAAAATCATAAAAACACTTAAATATTTTAGAAAACCTTAGATCGAAAAAGAAGGGTTTTGAAAGTAATTTTTGAAAGACAAGTTAGGGAAATCATTTGAAAACTCAAGAAAAGCATAGATACACAACGGATCTAAAGAAATTGGAGAAAACCTTGAAGGGTTAGGGTTTCAGAAGAACCCTAGAAATGAGAAAGGTTTTGAGAGGTCACCGATCTGAATCGGAGAGGTCGGAACCAGGCTCGAAAAACCACAGTATGCTGGAGCAAGACCAGAGATGGCCATAGAACCTTTAATTAATAGAGGTATGGGTCATAGATTCAGGTATCAGGCACGTAAGAGCACCAGGAGGTAGGTGTAAGAATCTTATAGCTTTGATGGCCATAGATTCTGGTGGATTTCAGGGCGGAGGTGGCTAGGGTTAGAGAAGGTTCGAGAGTGTCTGAGAGAAGAGAGGGTTTTAGAGGCGGCTGGTAGGTGGGAAATGAGGAGATTAGGGTAGTCGTTTGGGTTAAAAAAGGTAGGAACGAATAGGGGCCGTTGATCTCATAGATCAACGACCATGATGAAAGGGGGTTTGGGACGAGTTGTATTTAATTGGGTCAGGGGTGGGTAATTTAAGTATTTGGGTTGGTGAATTTGGGATTGAGATTGGGTTAGTTGGGGGGGGGGGCTAATTTTAGGCTAAAATCGAAATGGTTAGGGCTAATATTTAAATAGCCATTTTCCCTTTTTATTTTATAAAAATAGCAAAACAATTTCTAGGAACAACTTAAAGGTACTAATTAATTATTAACATGTAAATATTAAATTAAAAATACCGGAATCAATTTTGTAATTATAAACGCAATTAAATCTTAAAATAGGTTAATATTGCAATTATATGCAATTTAGCTTTACTAAATAAATTTGTAAAAAATGGGCAAAAATTAACTTAGCTATATTTTGGTATAAATATGAGAATAAAATAAATTAATTCCCAAAAATGATAATTTGAGGAATAATTATTGGTTTTTGTACTGCTAAAATAGGGTAATAAATTAATTTAAAAATTAGAAAAATAATAAAACAATTGGACACATTTATATATGCATACATATGCTATTTTGAAAGGTATTCTGCATATAAAAAATATATAGTAGAAATATTAGGTAACAACAGCTGCCCATCTTTACCGGAGAAGGATGAAAGAGTTGTCGGGTAAAGATATGATGGCCAATTTGATCGAACAGAATATTTTGAAGAGGTTGACTGTGCTCTGGTTCCTGATCTACCTACATATCCCTGGTCTTATAGTATTCAGGCCATATGTAGTTCATGATCTGTCGGCGGAGTATGCCGATGGAGACCTTCAAGATCGGACGCAATATTCAGGTTGGGATGAATGGTTAAGGTCTAATAGAGCTGCAGGAAATGGAGCGGAATACTCCTACTGAGATAGCCATTGCTCTCTGGTTTACCTACAAATAAACAATACAAGCGTATATTGTGCATAAATTGAAACATGATGAAAGTTCCCGTCGGACCATGAATGCTGTCTTTGGATGGTTAAGATGACGTCCTTAGATCATGATGTTCTGGGCCATGAAGCGTATAATAAAGGATTCTCAGGATATGAAATGATGCCCTTGGACTATAAGAATGATGCCTCCAAATTATTATTCCTTTGAATAATGAAATGCAATAGATTAAAAGGGGTCCTCGGGGCATGACATGACGTTCTCGGGCTATGAAAATGGTTCCTTCGAACTATGACGCCTTTTGATAGTTTGGCGATCTTTCCGCCCATGAGATGCAGTAGGTGGCGATCTTTTAGCCGGTGCAAGATGTAAATAAATGGGGCGATCTTTCAGCCGATGCAAGATATAAATAAAGGGGACGATCTTTCAGCCGATGCAAGATGTAAATAAAGGGGGCGATCTTTTAGCCGATGCAAGATGTAAATAAAGGGGGCGATATTTCAGCCAATGTAGGTGTAAATAAAGTGGCAATATTTTAGCCAATGCAAGTCTAGATAAAGCGGCAATATTTCAGGCAATGCAGGTGTAAATAAAGTGGCGATATTTCAGCCATGCAGATAGAGGTAGAGCTTAACCTCAGAAGGCAGAATGGTAGCCTTATACAATGCAAGAGAATATAGATGGAGACAGAGCTTAGTCTCGGAAGGCAGAATGGTAGCCTTATGCAATGCAAGAGAATTCAGATTGAGACAAAGCTTAGTCTCGGAAGGTAGAATGGTAGACTTATGTAATGCAAGAAATGCAGATGGAGACAGAGCTTAGTCTCGGAAGGCAGAATGGTAGCCTTATGCAATGCAAAAAATGTAGATTGAGGTAGAGCTTAACCTCGGAAGGCAAAATGGTAGCCTTATGCAATGTAAAAAATGCAGGTTGAGATAGAGCATAGTCTCGGAAGGCAGGATGGTAGCCTTATGCAAGTGGTAAAAGTCGAATAGTAATAAAGTTTTCTTAGCTGATAGCTGATTGTGATATTGTGGCTGCTAGGGATATTGTGTGCGAATATCAACTGTGAATAGGTGTGACGGTTCTCAGAGTTGTATTCCTGAACAGTATGAGTGTATAATATATTCTATGATTTTGCGACTTAGGTGTCTGCATCCAAAGAAAAATTGTGAGTTTTGTAAAGCGGAAAGGTTAGTTCGTGTCCCCGCTGACTTTGCTTGACCTGATTGGCCCTGTTTTGGCGATACCGTGCGTATCATTGGGGTAGCATTGCTAAACATAGCAATCTTTATAACAGACATGCATGAGTTTGTAAAAAAATATGATATGAGTATATATTTAAGAAATAGTTTTTAGATGAACCAATGACTATGACGTGGTTCAGGACATTGCAACCTCTCTCACTTCGGAATTTTGAGGGTCCTCCGCAAAATTCTGCCCCAGTTTACTGGGCTGTTGCTTCTGACGGTTGCTTGCGATGATCGGCTGAAATTGCTTCAGAATTTAAGGGTCCTCCTCAAAATTCTGTCCCAGTTTCCAAATGCAGGGGGAGGGGTGGGGACATGAAAATTTTATTGAATTGTGACTGAACCCATAAGGCTGCCTATGTATCCCCTCTTAAACGGGAATCAGGTCAGAGGTAGTTCAAATTACATCATATAGGAAAATATAAGATTACACATAGTAACGCTTGACTGAATCTGAATTGATTTGATTTGGCCAAACTTCTCCGTCCATTTCTGAAAGTATAAGGGCTCTTCCTGTTAGAACCCCATGAACCATGTATGGACCCTGCCAATTTGGGAGAGAATTTCCCTTTGGCTTCATCTTGATGCAGTAAAATTTTCTTTAGCACCAGCAGCCCCGGTGTGAACCGTCTTGGTTTGACTCTCTTGTTGAAGTATTGCGATCAAAACACTCATGCAAGTGCACGTGACCGTCAAGTAATAAAATAGTGAGTAGAGTATCGTTCCCACGAAGACTTGTGATTAACTATTGACTGATTCAAACTCAATTAACTTATCAATCCAAGAGATTTTTTTTCCACAAAATATAGTCATCTCTAATTTACTACCTAAAAATATAAATTAATTCAATAACTAGAATAATCAACCAAACAACTAGCAGTTTCAAATAACAATCAGTAGGGGAGAATATTCCAGGGTCACGGGCTAGCTAACAATCGTGTTGCGTTATCGGCTTAAAATTGCTAATTGATTCATCTGGATCGTTGATTGCCACGATTGATATTGCTCATAAGAATCTGTCGACTCCTTACTCACCTATTCAAATTAACTTAATATCGATATGTCTATGGAATTAACATTACCAAGAATGCAGTTATAATTCATGTATTTCAACCTAGCAAGGCAATTAGGTATATGTCTATCCTAATTGCGAATCCGTTCCCTAATGCCCAGGTTCAAGAACTTGCTCTATTTAATTCTATATGCAATCTAAAGTTCCCATTTTCGAGTTCAACTACAGATTCGTATATAGTATTTCACTGTTAGATACTTAGGCAAATAATTGAGAACAGAATTAAATAAACAACCCAATTTGATAAAATCAACTTCGTTAAATTAAACTCTGAACAATAACGTTCCTGTTTCACCCATGACCCTAGAACAATAGGTTTTAGCCACTCATAGTAGTGTTCATCTCAATAATATTCAATGTCATTCAAATTGTAAGAAGAAAAGAAGAACTTGATGTTGGAATCTCCTCCTTGCCTCTTGCCTCGTTTTTTCTTGTACTAAACTATGAAAACCTTGATGAATAATCCTTGGGCGAGCTTGACTTTATATAGGTTAAGTGAAATTTTCTCCTGACTTCCAATTTTACCCCTTACAATTCTTTTCCGAAACTGGGACTAGCGCGATAGTGCTATTGCTCGCGCTAGTGGTCGCGCTAGTTGACTGACATTCTGCCTCCCGCATCTAGACTAGCGCGATCGCGCTACTGGGCGTGCTAGTCCAGGCCTTTATTTCCTCAATTTTTTTGTCTAGTCTTCGTGTGCACTCGGCTCTGAGGGGTCTTTCTTCCTCCAAAGTAGCTCCAATCACAACTTTAAGTAATCACATAGGTTCCTTGTCCTGCAATGTAGACAATTCACAATTAGGGCCCATTTTTCATCATTTAAACATATTATGACATTGGAACATAATCAAGCGCAAGCAGAAACAATCGCCAAATTACCTAGATCTAGCCTATTATCAACACCCACACTTAATTCATTGCTCGTCCTCGAGCAATCAAACTATACTCTCTAGAGGTTCCTTCACTCAACAATTTCCCTTAACGTATTACTCGAAGAACAATCGCCAAATTACCTAGTAGTGAACAATCCTAGCCTCAAAAGTCGACTCTCAAGTGCCATGTAATATCCATACTTCTTCAAAGTACTCTACACAGAAGTGAAGACTTGCTTTTCCTTCACAAATCACATGCCCTCACAATTACAGCAAAGAAAGTAAAATCAATCCATACATTCGAATCTCATGCTCACGTATATCAAATACAATTACTCACCCTCACAAAATAAGTCACATGCATGTAATTGGTACCATAGGCTTGCCCTTAGTGTAAATCTCTACTAATGTAGGCTCGCTCGATCTAAAATCAATTAGGACTTTTTCATGGTTGTAATGTAGGCTAAGGGGCGAGTAGTATATATTTAGGAATAGTGACTAACCCTCATAAGAACTTTAACACAACACATAATCAACTTTAAGCATAAATTCTTCAATCCACTTCACTTTCACAAACTCAAAAATACTCCATTCTTCTTTAAGCACTACATTAATTCATACCCACTACCAAGAACAAGACAACAATGTATTCATCTTTATATTTTTTAAATTTCCGCTAGTGGTGTATTATTTTACAAAACAAGTGCACCTTTCTTTCATTTATTGGTGCCACTCAAAAGCCACCCCACTCTTAGTTCCTTCTTACTTCTTTTAGCGCTCATCTCACAATTAAAGTTCTTTAATAGGAAAAGGGATCAAAACAATGTCAATTAATAATAAAAAAGGTATAGGCTTGTAATGTGGGTGTCAACTAAAAGTCTATAGGCTCAAAAGGTTTAACTAGGGATAGATTTTATTTGTGGTAAGCAATTAAGCTAACAAAGATCAAAGAAAGCCTAAAATTATTTTTCAAACCAAGCATCACCTAAAATTTTGCCTCGACTCACAAACCGGGCAAGTTCTAGACGCAAGTACAATAAATGGACTACACAAGAACCTCACCACACATGACATATGACTCATTCCAATTTAGCTCATTAAGACGCTCCATTATGAACATTCAAGTCAATGACAAACATACAAATTAAGGCACTTTAGTGAGATTCAACCAATAAGACTAAGCGTTACACTCTAGTGTCTATTGTGTTCAGGGGTGTCAACGTTATGGGTTCTATTTTGATTCTCTAGCTCGTAGAACATTAAACCTAATCTACAAATAAAAAATAAAACAAAATAAAAAAAAAAAACTACCTATACTCAGTTCAAATAAAACCCTTAATAAAGACATGTGGCCCAAAGAAAAACGAAGGGGAAGTTACTACACTACCTAAAACAAAACAAAATTTTTTTTTTTGGTATTTTCTTTAGACTTACTTCCCTCAAGAAAACTGTCTAGAAAATCCGTCATCCGGAAAAGTCCAATCTTTAAAAAAAAATATTTAATTAAACAAAAACAACTAAAGTAGCATGAAAAGTCACCCAGAAAATCTCCTCACCCTACACTTAAAATTGTGCATTGTCCCCAATGCACATACATACATACAAGAGAGTAAAAAAAACTCCCTGGCAGGCCAAAGGCCGAAGCACTAGCAGTTCATGGGGTACTCAGACTTCTCCCAATTTTGGTCCTTCGTGCGGGACCTCACACTAGTTCCAACCAACTGGCTCGCATTTGCACACTTTCAGTTGCTTTTCTTCAATGCTCATAATCCTACAAAAAAAATGCTACAAAGATAGAAAAATAAAATAAACAAAAATAAAAGAAAGTAGTAAAGCTGGGTTGCCTCCCAACAAGCGTCTAATTTAAAGTCGTGGCACGACTTGAACTAATTTTTGTCTCCATCTTGAACTCATGAATTGTACCCCTAACATGGAATCCAGTCTGTGGCTATGCTCCTTTGGTGGGGCTACAAAGATAACCAGGCCGAGTAATAAATTTTTCTTTCTGCACTTCTCGGCCTTTAGATGAGCAATGTAATTTTCACTTATTGGCGCAACAAATTCAAGAATATAGGCACTCTTTTCCTCGCTCTCTGACCCCTTAATTGGCTCAGGTGGCTCAATTTCTATCTTACTATCTAAATACAATGTGGAAAAATGATTGGAATGAGGTCTAATGCGCTCTAACTAATGAATTTTACTACTATTTTCATTCTCATATTTACACACACTCAAGTCTCCCAAAGTAATTTTATCTACTCTATCACATGACTCTAGAGCACTCTTCTCAATATTGGCATCCTCAAGAAAAATAGGGTCTAGTGATTGGTATTCTCGTTTTAGCTCCTCAATTTAGTCTAGAAGATTTTTTTCAGCTTTACACAACTCATTATTAAATTATTGGGTGTTACACGCATCAACCTTTGCAATTAAATTTGCATCTAAGTTATGTAAAACCAAGCCAAAATTATCAATTTTATGTGCAAGTTCATCTCTCTCCTTAGACCAATCATTTACCAACATTGTTAGAAGACAACGTTGTTCCTCATATTCCCTTAATCGTGAATATTCTTTCCAATACCAACCCTTACTCCAATATTCAAATCCAGACATCCCGGAGTTCAAGTCATGAGAAGCCTAAAAAGACGGGATATAAAAGTCTTCCGTAAACCAAGCATCAATAACCTTACCTCCTGGTATTTCATCCCCAGATGTCATGCTGAGAGAACTAGAAGCACACTAAGAGAAAATCCAAATAGTTATAAAAATAAAATATTTACAAAAAAGAAAGAAAAAAAACTTGTAAAGATAAAAGTAAAAGTCTAATCTAGAAAAATATTTATTTTCTAAGTCCCCGGCAACGGCGCCAAAAATAAGTTGTGACCAAAACACTCACGCAAATGCACGTGATCGTCAAGTAATAAAGTAGTGAGTAGAGTATCGTTCCCACGAAGACTTGTGATTAATTATTGACTTATTCAAACTCAATTAACTTATCGATCCAAGAAATTTTTTTTCACAAAATATAGTCGTCTCTAATTTACTACCTAAAAATATCAATTAATGCAATAAGTAGAATAATCAACCAAACAACTAGCAGTTTTGAATAACAATCAGTAGGGGAGAATATTCGAGGGTCACGGGCTAGCTAACAATCGTGTTGCATTCTCGGCTTAAAATAACTAATTGATTCATCTGGATTGTTGATTGCCAGGGTTGATATTGCTCATAAGAATTTGTCGACTCCTTACTCGCCTATTCAAATTAACTTAATACCTATATGTCTATGGAATTAACATTAACAAAAATGCAGTTATAATTCCTGTATTTCAACCAAGCAAGGAAATTAGATATATGTCTATCCTAATTGCGAATCCGTTCCCCGATTCCCAGGTTCAAGAACTTGCTCTATTTAATTCTATATGCAATCTAAAGTTCCCACTTTCGAGTTCAACTATAGGTTCGTATATAGTATTTCACTGTTAGCTACTCAACAAAATAATTGAGAACAGAATTAAATAAACAACCAATATGATAAAATTGACTTTGTTAAATTAAACTCTGAACAACAACGTTCATGTTTCACCTATGACCCTATATCAATAGGTTTTAGCCACTCATAGTAGTGTTCATCTCAATAATATTCAATATCATTCAAATTGTAAAAACAAAAGGAAGAAAAGAAGAAATTGATGTTGGAATCTCCTCCTTGCCTCTTGCCACTCTTTTTCTTGCACTAAACTATGAAAACCTTGATGAATAATCCTTGGGCGAGCTTGACTTTATATAGGTTAAGTAAAATTTCCTCCCGACTACCAATTTTACCCCTGACAATTCTTTTTTGGAACTAGGACTAGCGCGACCGTGCTACTGCTCATGCTAGTGGTCGCGCTAGTTGACTGACATTCTGCCTCCTGCATCTGGACTAGCGCGATCGCGCTACTGGGCGCGCTAGTCCAGACCTTTATTTCCTCAATTTTTTCATCTAGTCTTCGCTCGCACTCAGCTCCGAGGGGTCTTTCTTGCTCCAAAGTAGCTCCAATCATAACTTTAAGGCATCACATAGGCTCTTCGTCCTGCAATGTAGACAATTCACAATTAGAGCCCATTTTTCATCGTTTAACCATATTATGACATTGGAACATAATCAAGCGGGAGCATAAACAATCACCAAAATTCCTAGATCTAGCCTATTATCATGAAGGCTCTGGACATTTTGTTCTCATAAAGTTGACTGTGGCAAACTGCATTTATTCTCTTTCCATCTATAAGATCCAGTTGCTCGTAACGAATTTTTACCCATTCTGCATTGTCGAGCTCAGCTTCTTGTATGATCCTTAAAGAAGGAATTTCTACTTTGGCAGAAACGACTGCCTCTGTACCACAAACCAACATATAGGGAGTTGCTCCAGTTGATGTGCAGACTGTGGTATGGTACCCCATTAGATCGAATGATAGCTTTTCGTGCCATTTCTTATCCTTCTCTATCATTTTCCTCAATATCTTCTTGATGTTTTTGTTGGCGGCTTCTACGGCTCCGTTCATCTAAGGTCTCTAGGATGTAGAATTCTTATGTTTGATCTTGAAGGTCTCCCACATAGCTTTCATTAAGTCACTATTGAGGTTGGAGCCATTATCAGTAATGATTGACTCTGGAATCCCGAACCGACAGACGATACGGTCGCGGACTAAGTCTGCCACGACTTTCTTAGTCACTTCTTTGTATAATGCTGCTTCAACCCCTTTGGTGAAATAGTCGATTACTACTAGGATAAACCTATGCCCGTTGGAAGCGGCCGGCTCGATTGGTCCAATAATATCCATTCCACAAGCGGCGAAAGTCCATGGTGAGCTTGTTGCATTAAGCTCATCTAGAGGAACTTTTATCATGTCTGCATGTATTTGACAGCGATGGCATTTTCAGACGTACTAGATATAGTTTGTTTCCATGGTCATCCAAAAATAACCAGCTTAGAGGATCTTCTTTGCTAAGACAAAACCGTCCATATGTAGACCACAAGTCCCGGCGTGAATTTCCTCTAGCAGTTTAGATGTTTCCTTTTCGTCGACACACCTGAATAATCCCAAATCAGGAGTCCTCTTATATAGGATTCCTCCTCTGTGAAAGAAATTGTTGGACAATCTTCGAAGTGTGCGCTTCTGAGTGGTGTTTGCAAGTTCTGGTATTCTCCTTTTGCAAAATATCCCTTGATATCATGAAACCAAGGTTTTCCATCTGCTTCTTCTTCGACGTGGGCACAGTAAGCTGGTTGATCATGGATCTTCACCGGAATAGGATCAATGAAGTTTGTATGTGGATGCTATATCATGGATGATAGGGTGGACAATGCATCGGCAAACTCATTCTAGACTCTTGGAACATGCTGGAATTCCGTCTTTGTGAACTTCTTCCTCAGTTACTGCATATGGTGCGGATACGGGGGTATCTTGGAATACTTGGTCGCCCATTCTCCTCTAACCTGATGTATGAGTAGGTCTGAGTCCCCAATTACTGGCAACTCTTGGATGTTTATGTCACTGGCCATCTTGAGCCCTAAGATGCAGGCTTCGTACTCGGCCATGTTGTTGGTGCACGGGAATCTGAGTTTGGCAGACACCGGATAATGCTGACCGATTTCTGATACTAGGACTTCCCCTATGCCGACTCCTTTGAAATTTACTGCTCCGTTGAAAAACATTCTCCAACCGTCATAGGACTCTGCAATATCTTCTCCTATGAATGATACCTATTCATCTGGAAAATACATTTTTGAGGTTCGTATTCTCCGTCCATAGGGTTTTCAGCAAGGTGATCTGCTAGAGCTTGTCCTTTGATTGCTTTCTACATTACGTAGACAATGTTTAATTCACTCAATAGGATTTTCCACTCGGCTAGCTTGCCAGTGGGCATGGGCTTCTGAAAGATGTACTTCAAAGGATCCATCCTTGATATGAGGTGTGTGGTATAGGCACAGAAGTAGTGCCTCAGCTTCTAGGCCACCTAAGTTAGAGCACAACAGGTGCGTTCTAACTGAGAATATCGAGCCTCGTACGAAGTAAACTTTTTGCTGAAATAATAAATGGCTTGTTCTTTCTTTCCTGTTTCATCATGCTGCCCTAGGATGCATTCGAAGGCACCATCTAACACTGCGATGTAAAGTAGAAAAGGTCTACCTGGTTCAGGAAGGACTAAGACTGGTGGTGTTGATAAGTATTCCTTGATTTTGTCAAAAGCTTTTTGGCATTCGTTGGTCCATTTGGTGGCGGCATCCTTCTTCAACGTCTTGAAGATCGGCTCACAGATAACTGTAGATTGTGCTACATACTGGCTGATGTAGTTAAGTCTTCCCAAGAAACTCATTACATCCTTCTTGTTCCTTGGCGGTGGCAATTCTTGAATGTCTTTGATCTTTGATGGATCTAGTTCTATTCCCCAGTAACTCACAATGAATCCAAGCAATTTTCCAGCTGGAACCCCGAATGCACATTTTGCAGGATTCAGTTTCAGGTTATACCTTTGTAATGTGTTAAAGAACTTTCTTAGATCTTCCATGTGATCAATGGCTTTCTTGGTATTGATGATGACATCATCCATATATAACTCGATCTCCTTGTGAATCATATCAAGAAAAATGGTAGTCATGGCCCTCATGTAGGTGGCCCCTGCATTCTTTAACCTAAACAGCATCATCTTGTAGCAATATATTCCCCACAACGTAATGAAAGTCATTTTCTCAGCATCTTCTGAATCCATTCAGATCAAATGATACCCCGCGAATCAATCTACAAATGATTGCAACTCGTTCTTGGTGCAATTGTCAATCAGGATGTGTATGTTCGGCAAGGGGAAGTCATCCTATGGACTGGCCCAGTTGAGATCCCGGTAGTCGACACAGACTCTAATCTTCCCCTCCTTCTTCGGTACTAGCACAATGTTGGCTAACCATATTGGATACTTTACTACCCTGAGAACCTTAGTTTTGACCTGCTTAGTGACTTCTTCATTGATTTTCAAACTCATATCCAGCTTGAATTTTTTGAGTTTCCGTTTTACTGGCAGGCAGATTGGATCGGTTGGCAATTTGTGAGCCACAATAGATGTACTCAGGCCAGTCATGTCATCATACGACGAGGCAAATATGTCCTCATATTCTCTTAGAAACTCTGTGTATTCTTCCTTTTCTGATGGTGACAAATGAATGCTGATTCGTGTTTCTTTAATGTTTTCTGCATCTCACAGGTTAATAATCTCATTCTCATCCAGCTTGGACTTAGGTTTGTTCTCAAAATTCTCAACTTCTTTAACAATCTCTTTCGGTATATCATCTTTCTTTGAATCTATGTCTGTTTGTTGCGTTGTCTCGTTACATGTCACAATCATTGGTTTATCAAGATAAGTAATAGTAATGTTGTACAAGTAAAGTAATGAGAGAAAATAGTAAAAGTAAGATTCATAAGAAAATAGAAATGCTTTGATAAATTCCATAACAATTTTTTGAACATTGGAGCTCTTTCTTTGCAAAAAAATAAAAGTGCGAAAGGAAAGTCAACTTATAAAAAAATAAAATAGTGCGTGATGCTTGTTCAGCCTTGCTACCCCGAGGTTCGCCGGGTTTTGGTGGTTCTGATAGTCCAGTTATTGAGGCATTCTCCTCTACTCACAGCCTGTATAGCAGGGCCTTCCTCATTCCCCTTCTCGAAAATTACACAACAATCCACGTTATCGTCTTCTAGGAACAAATTCCTCAGTGATGTCAGTGTTTCCTCTTCTGACCCATAAACGTCGGCCGGTTAGAAAGTCTATTCCAAACGTGGTATTGGTTGCTCCAATGGATAGTAAGGACCACTCCATGGTGGCGACTAGTCATTGAATTCTTTCTAGGTATACTCATACCCCAATCCGAAGGTGGTTGCATGTTTCTTGAGATTGATAGGCTTAGCGATTCCTTGAAGGTTTTTGCCAAGTCCCTTGCCGGGTTCATATCCACTCTAGTTTAGTATGCTTTCAATTTTGTTATCCCACTATTTCTCTTTATCAACGGCATTGACCCACTCGATATGGTGATAAGTTTCCCTGCCTATCCTTATTCTACCTCCTATCGCTGGGATGGTCTGACGACTGTATATGGGATTGCTACCGTCGCCGTGAATGATCACCTTTTGGTGATTCCACTTAAACTTCACTACCTGATGTAGTGTTGACACTACGTTCCCAGCGGCATGAATATATGGTCATCCCAACAATAGATTGTAACATGCCGGCACGTCTATAACTTGAAAATCAACATCAAACCAAGTAGGCCACATTTGCAAACACAAGCTAATTTCCCCAATAGTAGACCTTTGGGATCCGTCGAAAGCTTTGACGTTGATGGCCCCATCCTTGATCTCATGCAGCCCCTTTCCTAATGTCCTGAGTGTCACCAACGGGCAAATATTGAGGCTAAATCCTCTGTCAATAAGGATTTGGGTGACAAAGTAATCTTCGCACTGCACGATGATGTGCAATGCCTTGTTGTAACTCAACCCTTCTAGCGGTAGCTCATCTTCGTGGAAAGTGATCTTGTGACTTTCCAATACCTGGCCGACCATGTTAGCCATCTCTCCCCCAGTGATGTTGCTTGGTGCATATTCCTTACTCAGCACACTTAGCAAGGCATTCTTATGTGCATCAGAACTTTGTAGCAAGGTAAATATAGAAATCTGTGTCGATGTTTTATTCAGCTGATCAATGACTGAGTATTATTTGGCTTGTATCTTTCTCTAGAGATCTTCCAGTCGTCTTCAGTGATGGTTGGCAGACTAGAGGCTTGCTTGCTTGATTCAGCCAAATGCTCAAGGGTATAAACTGTGCCGATTCTTGTCATACCCTGCGCTGCAACGGCTTCTTCAAACTTGACCTCCCCCTTTCTTCTGGCCTCGACTGTGTAGTCCCAAGGTATAGCCTTAGCGTGGAATGGTGTTATTGCCAACATTGCCACTGGAATTGGCATGGTTATGTTTACTCCGAACGGAGTAGGCCCCTTAGGTGGTAAGACTGCAACTTCAAAGGGTGCAGGTGTATTTACTGGTGATATAAACTCAACCTCAATCGGCGCTGGCGTATTTGCAGAGGATGGCACTTCAAACTCAAGTGAAATGGACATGTTTACCCCGGCGTCCCCAGAATGTTGAATCTAGACCACAATAGGATTAAGGGTGACTATTGGCTTCTTTGGATCATCGCCTTATGTGATTAACCCGATTGATCCCTTGGGGTCCCAATCATCCTCTATCTTGATAATGTGATCAGCTCTGCCCTTGTGGTCTAGCAGAGGGTTATTGCGAACATTCGGAGCATGATCCTTTGCTACAATATCTTGTTGTCAATCAAAGTCTGGATCTTATCCTTCATAGAGCGGCATTCATCAATGGTATGTCCTTTTATGCCAGAATGGTATGCACATGATTTATTTGGATTCACCCACAAAGAAGGGTTCTCGGGGGTTATAGCAGGGATAGGGGTGACATAACCAGTAGCTTTGAGCCTTTCGTACAGCTGGTCAATTGGTTCAGCAATGGCAGCATACTATTTGGGAGGTCTGCGGTCAAAATTTGGTCGAGGTCTAGGGAAGTTTTGACGTGGGGGAGGTGATTGATAGTGGGATGGTTGGGTGTTGTAGGCTTGGTAAACATATGCTTGTTATGAGTATTTGGGTGAAGTGGGATAATATGCGGGAGGTGGATATGGCTGATAAGTGGGTGGGCGAGTATGATAAGAGGGTGAGGGTGCTTGGTAATTTGAGGCAGGCTGATGTGTGATTGGAGGTATTGAGTATTTTTGGTACTTGATAGGGGATTTGGTTCTTTGTGCAACCATTACAGCACCTACGTCTTTTGGACGTACCACCAGACTGTAAAGCCTTATTGGTAGCTTACAAGGCTTTAAAATTCGTAACCATACCACTCTTGATGCCTTCCTCGATCCTTTCTCCTAGCTTGATAATGTCAGAAAACTTGTGGGTCTTGGGCCCGAACGAAGAATTTGTTCATTTGCTCTTCTTCCAAAGCAGGCCTAACCTTAGCAGCTTCTGACCTTCATCGAGTAGCATACTCACAGAAAGTCTTTGTTGGTTTATTCTTCATGTTTTGAATATAGAACACATCTGGTGAATTCTCCGTGTTGAACCTAAATTTGTCCATAAAATTGGACGCCATGCTTACCCAGTTTGACCACTTCTTCGGATCTTGGCTAATGTACCTAGATAAGGCGTCTCCCTTCAAGCTCCTCATGAAAAGCTTTATGCGGATTTTGTCATCTCTTCCCACTCTGACCAGCTTGTCACAGTATGTTTTCAAGTGGACCCTGGGATCCCCTATACCATCAAACATTTCAAACTTGGGATGTTTGTACCCCTCGGGCAGTTAGATATCGGGCTGTATGCACATATCTTCATAGTTTAGCCCCTCAACACCCTTACTACCTTCAACACCTTGAATTCTTATAGTCAACTTTTTGAGATTTTTGGCCAGATTTCTGATGAGCAGGTCCTTATCATTAGACTCGGGTATGCTTGAGATGGGCTGGGTGGAGTGTGGTACAATCTCCACGTAGATGGGGGTATTGTGTTGGGTGTGGCAGTGGTCATTTGTGGAGTTTTGGAGTTCTGGGATGATCAGTGGGCTGTTATGGCAAGTATTGCAGTATGGTGGGAGCGGGATGGTTTTGTTGGTTTGGGATGTTTTGCATAGGTACAAGATTCTGAGTATTTTGGAAAGTAACTTCTGGAGTGGTGAGGGAAAATGACAGACTATCCAAATTCCGGACTTGATCAACTTCTTCGTGAAACTTCAACAGCTTTTGTTCTAGTTGGGATGCATTTTCCTTGGGGACCAGAGTACCGTAAGTGACATCAAACCATTCAGATGAGTTGTTTGAATCTTCCATTTTTCCTTTGTTTTTGTGTTTGACTGGACTGGGAGGAGGAGTAGGTAGAGGGCCCCTTGATCTCGTAAAATATGATGACGTTGCCAGACTTCACGAACTAACCTTTAAGAAGGGGAATAAAAAAGAAATAAAAACAAAAGGTAACAAGTTAGTGAGGATCATTAGAAAAATGTAGCAACATTTAAAACAAATAATGCTTGAAATATGAAGCGCATCATAATTTTGTGGACCTCGTTGTGCCCGAGGTAGGCTTGGCGACAAGTTGATTTGGAGATCTTAAAATGCTAAATGCCTCATTTCATTGATAAAAAGTAGACGAATCCCAAATTGACACTAAAATAACAATAAATTAATAGTCATTAATGGCCATTGTCCTTATTACATTTTTATAAAGCAAAAGTGGAAATTCCTATCTATTTGGTCCCAGAGGGACCTTCCCCAGACTCGGCATCATGTGCTCCATTGAACAACTTCCCAAGCTTGTGCAGTCCCAACAGCAAGTAGGCCCTGTCCTGATGTCCGTCTTCATTTCCTTCAGCAGTCCAACAATCTTCGACCCTTTTTAGAAATTTCTTTTCCAACTCTACTATACCTCGCTCCAGATAGACCAATCGCTTGTTGGTGCTGACAACTATATCTTTCCACTCTTCGATTAGTTTTTGATTGTCTTCCTGTATCTCATGGTGCTTGCTTTCGCATTCTTGGATTCTCTTTCGTAGATGGTTGTACTTGACCTGTGCTTCAGCCTTTTCATCGATGATCCTGTTACCTCGAACAAAACCGGGTTGACCTAAACCATTGTGATTATCCTCTAACCAGCTTTAGTAATAGGGAGCACAACTTGCATGGTATCTGTCTGGTTCAAGTGTCCCTTCCCAAGACAATCTTGCAAGGCCACATATGCTGAGCCTGGCACCTGTAAGGGTTATCGTCATTCTGGAAGTCAGCCTGGAAGTGACTCATCTTGTCGACCCTGGGTATAACATGCTTCCTGCTTGCTTGTCTCATAACTCGAAGAGGTACGTAGGGGTACGTTCCTATTAAGCCGATTAGTATCAAGAAAAGTGCATCCCTGGATCGAACAATGAACTCCTTGGTTGGGAACCACTCGAACATCCATTATACTTGGTCCTCAGTCAAATTTTTGAAGAGTTTGACCCATTCTTTAGCATTCTCCGGTTGGGCGAACATGTTGAGCATGTAATTAATTCACTTTGGGTGATTAAAAGAGATATGATCATCCCAGTACCTTCGATCGATTTCCTATCGGTACTCACCCTTTTGGAGATGTTCCACGAGCCACAGTTGAAGTAGCAGATTACAACCCTCAAAGTGTTTGGCTCCTTATTGACACCTTTACAGGGCTCGGTATATTTCTGCAATGATCATTAGTACAAGACTGAATGGTTGTTCGTCAGTTCCTTACATTAGAGTTTTGGTGACCATAGCTAGCCTGGTATGGATCCTTGCTTTCTTCATTGGAAATACTATCATCCCCAAGAAATAGAACATGAAGACAAATACCCTGCGATGAATATGCCCCAAAGATGTAAGGGCGAACTCATCAGTATAAGTACGGTAAGATTTGTTGTGATCATACCTCTCGTAAAAATAGTCAAAGGGAATGTACGACTCTTTCAAACATGTCAAGTTTGTATTCTTCTTTAGACCCATCATTTTGAGAAAACCTATACCTTTGTGATTTTTCAGCAGTAATAAACTCGGAGTTTCCCACGGTATGACAGCCAATCCTCCTATTTCCTCGAGCAGGGGTGTCATCTCAATGTCTCCGAAACGGAACGCAGACCTAGCACAATCCCAAAATAGAGTAGCAGCTTCTATGATTTTGTTGTTGGGTTAAATTTCCAAGAGAGAGCGTAGGTTCCCCAAATATTTTCAGATGAGCATCTGATCATTGGAGTGAAAATCCTTCCACCAACTTAGCAGTTTAGGGTGGATTTTGGTGACCATGCCGAATCTGGGGACTTCATGCCTTATGTTTCTGCAAGACAAAGGGTTAGGCCCTTACCCCCACCAGACTCGACTACTAAATATCAATAATTGGCATAGAAGCATTTAGTTCTCCAAATAAATGGACAAAACGTGGTAGTGTCCATTTGGATTTTGGGGAAACCCAATGGACTTTGGACAAGGCTATCTTAAAGAGTCATTATACGGACAACATAACTAACTCGGCTAGGTTTGACCATGATGCATGCACAATTAAACAGAGTAAGGTTTCTATGGGGTATTAGAATGGTACCCTTGAGCGGATAATTCAAGAAGGAAAGGCGTGGAACCGTCGACTACACCGTCGATCGATTGGTTTTATCGCAAATATGCCTTTGGCGAATTTAGGGGGTGATAATATCGGAAGAGCGCAACCACTGATTATAAGCGTTGCTATGGTATTTTGTTTGGCACGAGTGGAATATGATGTTGAAAACATGCTTATGCAATAATTAAAACAAGTTGTCATGTATTTGTACGCTCATGAAATTAATAATTGCTATAATTTAAAACGGTAACACAGGAATGCAGTAAAAGAAATAAAGAAAAAAAACAAACAACAAGTCAGTTTCGTAGTAGAAGAGGGAATTAAATGCTTAAAGAAATTAAACAAATAAAGGAATATAAGAAATGCAAAGTCACAGTAATATCTTGAAATTGAAAAAGCCTAAGAGAAATCCCCAGCAGAGTCGCCATGCTGTCGCGCCCCTTTTTTTCTCGCGGAGTCCAGGTTTATGACATTTGGGAAGACAACTCATTCCCTTTTGGTAATTGGGTTTAATGGAATTGAAGAGTCGCCACCTAATGCATTAGGACACTTTAGAAGAGCTTGATTTTTTGATAACCAGAGATAGGGTAAGGGCTTGAAATTATTCAAAGGGGAAGGTGTTAGGCAACCCTCGGAATCACTAGTGTGGTTCCCGGCCAAGCTATTATTGTGACTTAAGGTAAAAATAACACATAGACAAGTAGGACTTCAAATAAGAGGGGATTTTTCACATAAAGGTAAGAAATAAACAAAGTCTGAAAGCATTAAAGAGAGTTGATTTAGAAGAAACGTTTTAAAAAATTTAAAGAAACAAAGAATAAAGAGAAGGGGCTCCAAGGTTTATTGATAATATGGATCATCCCACACAACACCCGGTAGTCACTTTTACGTGTGGTGTTATTGCATGGTCATTATATCCATATCTACCCTTTCCGCCCTGTTGTGTATTAATGTGCGAAATAGTCTCGTTTACTTATTGCATGCTATTACCTGCCCCAAACCTATCAATCCCGAAGGTGTTTGGGAATACAAATCCTAAAGGGAGGAGATATTGAGCTTATTGGTGGTTTCAAAAGGAAAAATGCTAAGGAGACAAACAAAGCAAATATAGCAAGTTAGGGGAAGCATATAAACAAATAAAAGGTTCAGATAGACCTCCTTTAAACCAAAGCAAGAACATAGTTTAGCATGTTTTGCACGTACTACTTAAGGTCCAATTAAAACTTAAAGGTTGGGGCATGTTGATGTATCACGTATTTTCAGATACCAAGCCCGAATTAGGCCTGCCTGCTGGTTGTTATTGATAAAGACTGATGCGATTTATAGCTTTTACCCTAAGTCTTGCCTAAGTATGGGACAAAAGCTCCTATAGGAATGATATCTAGTGATTTCAGAAAAGAATGAAGTAGATTGAATACATACTAATTAAGAGGGGTTACTAGATTATTAAAGAAAAGCAAACTCTAGCAAAAAGCATAGGTTCTGCAGATGTTATTACTAATTTTAGACCAACAAGTGAGTAAAAACATTTCAGACTTGGTTGATAGTTCATGTAGGCATGCTTTCTACGCTTTGTTGATTTTAAACACTTTTATAGACATGGAAGAAAATGCAAAAAACCTACAACATGATATCTAGGTGTTGCATTTTATTACGAACGTGACATCTGATTGCATTTGGTTATTAAGGCCTATAAACATGTTTGCCTAATGAGGAATGGATATGCAAGAATCAGAAAGGACCTATAGGCATATTTTCTACATGCAGAAATCCTATAGACAAGGCTTCTATTTGTGAACATGCTGAAATTAGGAATCCTATAGACATGGATGGCATCTATATGAGAACATGCTGAGATTAGAAATCCTATAGACACCGCATCTATATGCAGAACATGTTAAGATTATAAATCCTATAGACATGGCATCTACACGAGAACGCTGAAATTATAAACCCTATAGACATGATATCTACCCCTTTTGCATACATGGTTACCCTCCCCTTTTCACTAACCATCCCAAAGAGTTTATTACAAGTTATTATCGCCCAGAATGAAATAAGAAGAGAAAAGAATGCATAATAAATTAAAAGTACAACCAAGGAGAGCCTAATTCAAACTCCATGTTTGAAATATGAGATGAACCAACTCCAAGAGATCATAATCCAAAGCCTTTATCTCATTTGGATGTGCCAGAGTTCCCTAAGAGCCTCACATGGACTCTAAGCAGTGTCACACCCAAATGCATTACAAATTAGAAATAGTGCTGTGTGGAAGGGCCAACCCTCAAGTGTCCAAGTTCAGAGGGAACTTAAGGTCCTAAGGAAAGGCTCATAGGAGGGGGGACAGAACTTAGAAACTAAGAGAGAGTGCAAGTGTAGACTTCTGAATAGGGAAAAGGGGAAGGGAAACAATTCACATATAAGGGTATAGGGAGTTGTAAAAGGCAAAGGGCAGGTTGATGGGTATAACCAACAATGGGAGATCCTGGCACACTCCTAAGCATGTTTGGAACACATTGTTTGGAGGTTAGGATCTTTTAAGGATCAAGTTCAATTCATAGACAATAACTTGCATATTGCCATGTTTTAAATTGCAACTCACAGCATATAAGGGGGATAGGGAGCAAGGGTTCGTAGCAAAAACGAACAGAAAAGAATCATGCTAGTTTAAATATTTAACTTTGCGGAAGTAGTAAAGTAGGCAGGGAAATAGAAAGCTGTAAATAAATACCGTGTGATGATGCTGAAAATTAAATTAGGACATACCAGTTTCAAAGAGACAAATAAAGAGAAAGCAATAGTCTTGTAAAAGCCACAATACAGACAAGAAAAAAGTGATAGTAAGAGTTCAGAAGAGGTTGTAAAGTAGCAGTGGAGTATTGTTAGTCGTGTGTGTTTATGAAAAAGGGTCGTGTATTTATAGTGTGAAAGTCATGAGGAAATAAGGTAAGAAAATAGTTGAAGAACTGATTGTCACTCAATTACACAAGACTCCCTTTAATTAAGGGATTCAGATTCAAAGGGGTATAAACCAATTAAGGAAAGAAATTAATCAAACACTTTCTGCAAAGTAGAAAATTAAGGGTGAGTACATAAAAGTTATTTAAGGACAGGGTTTTGACAATACACGATTTGTGCAAATAAGGTAAGAAGATCGATTAACAAACAGTAAATCAAAGGGCTTGAGATTTTGTGTGAGTGAACCATGTCAAAAAGATGGAAAAGGTTTTAACCTAAAGGAAATCAGCAAATATTGGAAGGGAAATCAATCAGACCTATTTATAAGGGATTTTGAATTAGGCACAAGTTGAAAGCCTTTTTAAAGAAAGATTCATCATATATAAAAATCATACGGACACATTAAACATGAAAGAAACTTGTCATGCTATTGTAAAATTAGTAGAAATTCTAGTGTAGGAGAGTTTCAGTAAAAGGTCAGGATCATATGAAAATAAGGAAGTCCAAACTCAGTTCAGAGACTCAAAGTCAATCTGAAAGAATTAGGGGTTTTAAAATAAAACCCTAGTTCGAACAAACTATAAAGCAAAGATAAGTGGGCAGGCAATTGAATCGAAATCATGTTTAGTAGTTTCAGAAAAGAACATGCTTCTTCAACAGCAGAACTCGTAATAAAACATGATAGCAAAGTAACATGCAATCACAGTAGATAAGAACAATAGAATAAGCATGCTTAAAAGGTTTTCTAGAAGAAACTTAAACAAGGTTCAGTAGAAGGCAAAAAAAGAAACTTAAGAACTTAGTAGGAAAATACAGTAGAAGAACACAAGAACACCGGAAAAGTATAGCAGAAAAGCATATAGGAAAACATAGTAAGATAAACATATAAGAACATGGTAAATAAAATACATTAGAGAAGTCTACATGACCATAGTGTAGGAAAACACAGTAAGAGAAGAATACAAAAGATGATACAAGAACATAGTAGAGCCAAACACACGAATAACAAAGAAAAAATCATAAAAACACTTAAACATTTCAGAAAACCCTTGATCGGAAAAGAAGGGTTTTGAAAGTAATTTTTGAAAGTAAAGTTAGGGAGATAATTTGAAAACTCAAGGAAAGCATAGATACACAACGGATCTAAAGAAATCGGAGAAAACCTCAAAGGGTTAGCGTTTCAGAAGAACCATAGAAATGAAAAAGGCTTTGAGATGTCACCGATCTAAGTCGGAGAGGTCGGAACCAGGCTCGAACAGCCATGGTACGTCGGAGAAAGGCCGGAGATGACCAAAGAACCTTGAATCGATAGAGGTCTAGGTTCGATCCTTCAAGATTAGGCCTCGAATCTTCACGTATCAGGCACGTAAGAGCACTAGGAGGTAGGTGTAAGACTCATCTAGCTTTGATGGCCATTGATTCCGGTGGATTTCAGGGCGGAGGTGGCTAGGGTTAGAGAAGGTTCGAGACTGTTTGAGAGAGGGGAGGGTTTCAGAGGTGGATGGCAGGTGGGAAATGAGGAGATTAGGGTAGTCTTTTGGGTTAAAAAAGGTAGGAATGAATAGGGGCCGCTGATCTCATATATCAATGGCCAGGATGAAAGGGGGATTAGGTTGGGTTGTATTTAATTGGGTCAGGGGCGGGTAATATAAGGATTTGGGCCGGTCAATTTGGGATTGAGATTGGGTTAATTGGGGGGCTTATTTTAGGCTAAAATCGAAATGGTTAGGGCTAATATTTAAATAGCTATTTTCCCTTTTTATTTTATAAAAATAGTAAAACATCTTTTGGAAAAAATTTAAAGGTACTAAATTAATTATTAATATGTAAATATTAAATTAAAAAATACTAGAATCAATTTTATAATTATAAACGGAATTAAATCTTAAAATAGGTTAATATTATAATTATATGCAATTTAGTTTTAAAATACTAAATAAATTTGTAAAAAATGGAAAAAATTACCTTAGCTATATTTTGGTATAAATATGAGAATAAAATAAATTAATCCCCAAAAAGGATAATTTGAGGAATAATTATTGCTTTTTGTACTGCTAAAATAGGGTAATAAATTAATTTTAAAATCTTTTAAAAATTAAGAAAAAAAACTAAAACATTTGGAGAAACTTATATATGCATACATATGCTATTTTCAAAGGTATTTTTCATATAAAAATATATAGAAAAAAATTGTGTATCAACATAGAGTTATTTCATTCCTTAAGGCTCAACGTATGGTTGAGAAAAGGTGTGATGCGTATCTAGCTTATGTGAGATATGTCAGTATTGATACCCCTATAATTGATTCTGTCCCAGTAGTACAAGATTTCTCTGATGTGTTTCTAGCTGATTATCCGGGCATGCCACCCGATAGAGATATTGATTTTGGCATTGATCTGTTATTGGGCACTCAGCCTATTTTTATTCCTCCGTACTGTATGGATCCTCCTAAGTTGAAGGAGTTGAAGGAGGAGTTATAGGAATTACTTGATAAGGGTTTCATTCGGCCTAATGTATCACCTGGGATGCGTCTGTCCTATTTGTGAAGAAGAAGGATGGTTCTATGCGTATGTGTATCAATTATCACCAGTTGAACAAGGATACGGTGAAGAACCTTTATCTTTTGCCTCGTATTGATGACCTGTTTGATCAGTTACAGGGTGATTGTGTCTTTTCTAAGATTAACTTGCGTTCAGGCTATCATCAGTTGAAGATTCGAGAGCTAAATATCCTAAAGACTGCCTTTAGGACTCGGTATGGTTATTACGAGGTCCTTGTTATGTCATTTGGGCTAACCAATGCCCCAGCATCCTTTATGCATTTGATGAATAGTGTATTCCAACCATATCGTGACCTATTCATCATTGTCTTTATTGATAACATCCTGGTATATTCCCGGAGTCGGGAAGCTCATGAGCAGTACTTGAGGACAGTGCTCCATACTTTGAGGGAGAAGAAATTATATTCTAAGTTCTCGAAATTTAAGTTTTGGTTGGATTCCATGGCATTCTTGGGTCATGTGGTATCTAGTGTGGGAATAAAGGTGGACCTGAAGAAAGTGGAAGCAGTGTAGAGTTGGCCTAGACCATCCTCAGCTATAGAGATCTGCAATTTTCTTAGCTTGGCGGGTTATTATCGTCTATTTGTTCATGGGTTTTCATCTATTGCAGCACCTATGACCAGGCTGACCCAGAAGGGTGCTTCGTTTCAATGGACGAAAGAGTGTGAGGAGAGCTTTCAGAAGCTCAAGACAGCTTTGATTACAACCACAGTTTTGATATTGCCTACCGGTTTGGGGTCTTATACTTTCTATTATGATGCCTCAAGGGTTGACCTTGGAGCAGTAATGATGTAGGACGATAAGTGATTGCCTACAAATCCAGACATTTAAAGGTATATGAAAAGAATTATCCTGTCCATGATCTCGAGTTAGCTGCTATTGTTCACGCCTTGAAGATCTGGCGTCACTATTTGTACGGTGTGCATTGTGAGATTTATACTGATTACGGGAGTTTGTAGCATATGTTCAAGCAGAAAGACCTTAATTTGCATCAGAGGAGATGGCTAGAGCGGTTGAAGGACTATGATATCACTATTTTGTATCACCCAGGCAAGGCCAATGTAGTGGTCGATGCTTTGAGCCACCGGCCAGAGAGTTTGAGGAGTTTAGCTTATTTACCAGCATCAGAGAGGCCCATGGAGATGGATGTTCAGGCCTTATCCATCCAGTTTTTGAGATTGAATCTTTCAAAGCCTAGTCGGGTTCTACCTTCTGTGGTCTCTCGGTCTTCCTTGTTTGATTGTATTCGGGAGCGTCAGTTTGATGACCCTCATTTGCTTGTCCTCAAGGACAAGGTTTTGCATGGCGATGCCAGAGATGTGACTACTGGTGATAATAGGGTATTGAGGATGTTGGGTCAAGTTTGTGTACCCAATATTGATGGGCTTTGAGAGTTGATTCTAAAAGAGGCCCATAGTTCGCGATATTCCATTCATCCAGGTGCCGTGAAGATGTACCAGGATTTGAGACATCACTATTGGTGGAGGGGGATGAAGAAAGATATAGTTGGGTTTGTAGCTTGATGCCTTAATTGTCAGCAGGTGAAGTATGAGCACTAGAGACTGGATGGATTGCTTCAGCAGATAGAGATTTCGGAGTAGAAGTAGGAGTGGATCACCATGGACTTCATAGTTGGGCTCCCAAAGACTTCGAGAAAGTTCGATGCCATTTGGGTGATTATGGATCGACTGACCAAGACTGCGTATTTTATTACTGTGAGTACTATCCATACTTTGGAGCGATTGGTTGAGATTTATATTTGGGAGAATGTCTGTCGGTATGGTATTCTAGCTTCCATCATTTCAGGTAGAGATACTCAGTTCACATCGTGGTTCTGGAGGGTCATACAACATGAGTTAGGTACTCGGGTGGAGTTGAGCACAACATTTCACCCTCAGATGGATAGACGGTCTCAGCGCACTATTCAGATTCTTGAGGATATGCTCTTTGGGTGTGTGATTGAGTTTGGAGGGTCTTGGGATCAGTTCTTGCCATTGGCGGAGTTTGCCTACAACAATAGTTATCAGTCCATCATTTAGATGGCACCGTATGAGGCTTTATATGGGAGGTGGTGTAGATCCCCGGTGGATTTGTTTGAGCCAGGTAAAGCTAGATTATTGGGAACAGACCTGGTTCAGGATGCTTTGGAGAGGTTTAAGGTGATTCAGGATAGGTTTCACATAGCTCAGTCTACATAGAAGAGTTATGTGGGCCGGAAGGTTCGTGATATTTCCTATATGGGAGAGCCAGTTTTGCTTTGGGTTTTTCCTATGAAGGGCGTTATGAGATTTGGGAAGAAAGGGAAAAGTTGAGTACGAGGTTTATTGGCCCTTTTGAGATATTGAGGCATGTTGGGTAGGTTACTTATGAGCTTGCCTTACTTCCTAGCTTGGATGAAGTTCATCCGGTATTTCATGTTTCAATGCTCCGGAGGTATCATGCCAATCCGTCGCACGTGTTGGATTTCAGTTCAGCCTAGTTGGATAAGGATATATCTTATTTTGAGGAGCCGGTGGCAATATTGGACAGGCAGGTTCAAAAGTTGAGGTCAACGAACATTGCACCAGTGAAGGTTTAGTGGCGGGGTCAGCCAGTCGATGAGGCGACTTGGGAGACCGAGCAGGGCATGTGCAGCCGTTACCCTCACCTTTTCACTACTTTAGGTATGCCTCTATGCTCGTTCGAGGATGAACGAATGTTTAAATGTGGAAGGATGTAATGACCTGGCTGGTCGTTTTAAGAATTAATGCCGCTATCCCATATTAACTCCATTTCCCGTGTTTGTTTCTACTATTGTGAGTCGCCGGGAGGATTTAATTTGAGTTCGGAGTATTTTGGATCACTTAGTCCCTAAATGAGACTTTAATTTTTACAATTAGGATTGTAGTCGAAACAGGGTGAAGACAGCCTCAGAATGGAATTCTATTGGTTTCGTTAGCTCCGTTGGGTGATTTTGGGTTTAGGAGAGTGTTCGGATTGTGTTTTAGAGGTCCATAGCTTATTTAGGTTTGATATGCCGAAAGTTAAAATTTTGAAGTTTTCGATTCGATAGTGAGATTTTATTATCGGGGTTAGAATGGAATTCTAAAAGTTGGAGTAGCTACGTAGTATTGAATGTGATGTGCTTGCCAAATTTCAGGTCATTTGGACGAGGTTTGATAGACTTTTTGATCGAAAGCGTAAATTGGAAGTTTTTGGAATTCTTAGGCCTGAATTCTATGATGATTTGGTGTTTCGATGTTGTTTGAGGCATTTTGAAGATTGGTATAAGTTCGGATAGTGGTATATGACTTGTTCGTGTTATGGGTTGAGGTCCCGAGGGCCTCGGGGTGATTTCGGATAGTTAACGGGATATTTTGAGTTGGGTTTGCAGATGAAGTTTTATGGCTTTTTTCATAACCGCATCTGCAGTTGGGGGCAGGTGCGACTCCCGCAGATGCGTAAGCAAGCCCTGGAAGTGGCCAATAGGTGAGTCAGGAGGAGCTGCAGAAGCGGGCATCTGGACACATCTGCGATGGCGCAAGTGCGATAGAGTGACCACAAGTGCGGTCTAGACCTTTAAGTGAAAATCCGTAGGTACAATGGGTTAGGCTGCAGAAGCAGGCCTGGAGAAGCGGGAAATGGACCGCAAGTGCTGTATCTCTGGGTTAGAGATTATATATTTCACCCTTCGCGATTGTCAGATCTTCTTCACATTTTAAAAAAAGTTTTTGGATCTTTTGGGGGATTTTGATAAGGGGAATGAGAGGTAATTTCATTGAGGTAAGATTTTTGAACATAAAACGCATTCCTATGGTGTTGTTTCATTGATTAGGCTTGAAATTTAGGGAAATTTGTGGGTAAATATTGAAGAAACTAGGGCTTGGTTAATTGGAGAGTTACAGTGGTGATTTGAGGGACCATTTGAGGTCCTATTTTGGTACTCTTGGTGTTACGACCAAAAAACCACTAAGGGTCTTGATGGCGCCAGACACCGCTTTATGGAAAGCCAACCAAAAATATGTAATTAAATTCTCCTTAATATTTCTGAAACCACTTCTTTTATATGTTTAATCAATACATAATACATTCCACTGAAGAAATAATGTGACATTTCACAACTTCTTTTTAATTATTCTGAATAAACCCACAAACATCCTCAGAACCTAGTGTCACAAGTGCATGAGTAATTTCTAGGAAAAACCAAATAAAATATAACAACTATCCGGAATACAATTGCACAGGAAATAAATAGAATTCTGAGGGAGACTATACTAGTTGCGGGTCGCCTCGAGGAAATACAGCTCACCTAGTCTACGTGTCAACCATGCTGCTACGCCCACTAGGCCACTAGAGGTGCATGAGCCTGTGCAACAAAAATACACATAAGTGTAGTATGAATACAAAAATACATGTACTCAGTAAGTATTCCGTCTAATCTCGAAGAAGTAGAGATGAGAGGTCGACTTCGACACTTACTAAGGGTCCAATAATGTTATATCAATAATATGTTAAATCATGGGTTTTTATAAACATGATTTTTAATCCAATAGAATGAAGCAAGTAAGCAACTATTTCTTTTATAGGAAACTTTCCAAATTCCCTTTCATCATTTATACAATTATTCTCAAGCCGAGAAGAGGCTATAAATACTTTAAGCTTCAAGGAAGCAACACAAGCATGCGCAAATCATGCCGAGGACGGTCGGCCCGATCCAATAGAAAATAAACTGTGCACTGCCGAGGGTCGAGGTGCGAACCATAGATGCATCTATTTAATCTACTGAGGCATTCAGCCCGTTCCATAATTTAATCACACACAGACAGTCAATCAAGAAGTCATCAGGAAACAATTATTCAAGAAAAAACAGTTCTCTTTTAACAATTTAAAAAAGAAGAAGTTTAATTCCCTCTTTAAAAATTCATTCCCTAATTCGATGTAATTTAAGCAATCCGAGCTGTCAATACGATTACAAATATTCCAAGTATAACATGCTTTTGGGTCCTAGACCACCCAGACTTAAACATAATAGTAGCTACGTACGAACTCTAGTCACCTCCTGCGTACGTAGCCCCCACAAGTAGGAGCACATAACCAATAATTTCACTTATCGGGACAATTCCCTCTTACAAGGTTAGAAAGGAGACTAACCTCGCTCCGAAGATCCATAACCGGCATTCCACGCCCTTCCGAAAACTCAAATTGTTGCAAAAAGCTCTAAAACTAGCCAATAGTTATGCAAATCCATTAATATACGATAAACTACTCATATTAATCCAATTTATAACAATTCCTAACCCCGATCAAAAAGTTGTCAAAAACGCCCTCGAGCCCACGTGCCCGGATTTCCAAAATTTTTGAAGATAAAGTTTACCCATGAACATACGAAGTCAAATATAGGATTTTCTCTTAATTTTGTTCCCGAAATCGTGGTCAAATTCCAAGAATATAAATTTCTAGGTGTTTCTACCAAAACCACAAATTTCTACCAACCTACATGCTGCAATCCATACATAATCGATGTATTTAACTCAAGATGGATTGGATTAGCTTATCTTATCGTTGATGATGAAAAATCCCACCTGAAGCTATCCCAAAAATTGCCCAAGCCAAGAAAATATGAGAGAAAATGGCCAAATCCCGATTTTTAAAACACATCTCTGCCTCCAGCACTTCCCGCACCTGCAGTCCCTTGACCGCTTATGCGGTTCCGCAGGTGCGAGCCAAACCACTGCCTCTGCGGTTTCATATAGGCTCCCATTTTCTGCTTCTGCACTTCCATTCCCGCAGATTCGGTCCCTCTTCTGCGGCCAAATGACCACATCCGCGGTCCTAGCTTTCCTTTGCCAAAATCGCATCTGCGACTATTGGTCTGTTTCTGCGGCTCCGCACCTGCGGCCCTATATCGTAGGTGCGGTTATATCAGTAACCAGCAGTCTCAGCTCTTTCAAAAATCCCATTTTCGATCTGTTAACCACCTAGAATCCACCCGAGGCCCCCGGGACCCCAACCAATCATACCAACAAGTCCCAAAACACGTTACAGACTTGCTCGAGGCCTCAAATCATATCAAACAACTCTAAAATCACGAATCGACCTAAATCCAAGTTTTATGAACTTTAAAATTTCAAACTTCTACTTTTGATGTTTAAACCTATAAAATCACGTCCGATTGACTTCAAATTTTGTGCACAAGTCATATTCGACATTATGGACCTACTCCAGCTTTCGGAGTCGGAATCCAACCCCGTTATCAAAAAGTCAACTTTGAGTCAAACTTCTCAAAAACTTTCAATTTTCTATCTTTAGCCAAATGACTCCAAAATGACCCACGGATCTCCGAATTCACTTCCGATAACACTCCCAATACCAGAATTACCATGCAAAGCTATTCCCAGACTCAAAACCCTAAACAGACATCGACAACACTTAAATGCACTTCAACCTAAACTTACGAAATTCTTTTAAAAATGCCAACTTCCACAATAGGCACCAAAACGCTCCCGGGTCATCCAAAACCTGATCCGGGTATACGCCCAAGTCCGAAATCATCATACGAACTTGCTGGAACCTTCAGATCCTGATTCTGAGGTTGTTTACTCTCTAATCCAATCTTAGTTAATTCTTCCAACTTGAAGCTTCCGAAATGAGAATTCTCTTTCCAAATCAACTCAGGACTTCCCGAAATTCAATTCCGACGACACGTACAAGTCATAATACCTGAAGTGAAGCTGCTCATGGCCTTAGACTGCTGAACGACGCCCTAGAGCTCAAAACAATCGGTCGGTTCGTTACATTCTCTCCCACTTATACATACATTCATTCTCGAACATGCTAAGAACTATGCTGGGGTTGTCTGAAATCACTGTTTAACACCTCGAGCACCTACCCGTGCTATCACAACTCAGCTGGGCATTTTTGCTCGATCACTGTGAAGATATCCCTTTTTCACTTAAGTTAAGTCTTAGACCCCAATTCCAACATCTTGAATTTTTCGCTAGGCCTGTTTCCAACATACGAACACCTTATTAATCACGACACAATGTACCAGAACATGACTGCATACCTTCGCTGAATTCATACCTTGCACAACTTTATTCACATGACCACAATAACATTCTCTGATCAAATTAGTTTAAATTCCACGAATCTGATGCTCCCATTGTAGCTCATGACCTACATAGGTCTTGCTTTAACTCTTACAATACCACCAAGATGGAAGAGATGTGTAGAAATTCATACCCAACCGCAGAATCAACAAATTATTTGGCCTATACTCCTGACAAGAACCATCAGCTCATTCTGAACTAAATAATGGTCTTAGCTCCTTAGGATACTTCATAAAATCAGATTGCATTGATCCTAAATCCAATGATCTCGTCTCACCCAATATGGATCAGGCAGTAAGCCACCCCAGACATGATCAAAAGTCCTATATGCTGCCACAATATGCCAATAGGCTATCAATTCGAACACGATACAAAAGGAAGACAAACTCGAGAAGGAATTACTTAACTCATGCACTAATACAGACTATCCTTGGAAAATAGGAAGCAAGGCATACAAAAATAGCATATAGAAAACTATACGCAACATCACACTATTGCGGCGCGCAACCCAATCTAAATAACATAGCACTCACCTAAGGAGATGCACATCGATCTAGATTGCTCATTACAACAAAATACCGAATATTGGTCATAAATACGCTAAGTGCATAATACCATCCCTGAGGGAACATATAGCGCCATAGGCTACAAAACTCGAGAACAACTGAGGTGTGATATACGATCTGAATCTCGAGAGCCATCCTGATCATATGACATAATCTCTACATGGAACCTCAACACATAAGAAATTCATCAAGCCGTCTCACAACTCATGTGGTGCAATCTATCATTACATGAAATAACTGAGGGTGAAATAACACCCCGACTACTCTTCCATAAGGAGCGCATCGTTGAAATGAACACGTCTGGCTTGATACAGAGCCCATATTCACATTTGAATCCATCCACAGACCTCAAGTTGATTCTGATCGCACTGAACTAGGATAATACCATTCAAAGATCCATCATGACTCCCCTTTCTCCCATAACACATAAGAACAACCATCATAACTAGAGTAATCATCCACAATCCACAACTCAATAAATCAAGTGCCCTCCAAGCATCAATTCTCAAATCAATGATATCACTACAATCTTCATACTCGGTTTAATTCTCCAACCAAACAAGTGAATACATGTCACACTTATACAACTTTCCCATGGGGCACACTCCCACACCGCATCGGATAACCGGTCTGCACATCCAAACCACCGACTGTACTCACGCTGCAAAGCGATCAAGGATCCTTAACCAGGAAGCAAAGCCTTTTCACAAAATAACAATCTTAGGTGACGCTGAAGACAATATCAGCTTACTTTAAACACCGAATCTCCTTTCATACTCATCCGAGCTCGTGACATCCTTGCCAAAACCAAACTGCAACCTTGATCCTCACTTCGAATTCCTTACTACTCTCTGCACCCAACATGCCTACATACGATAGAATACGATCCTTCCTTATAAATCCGAAACCGCTAACAGATCAACACTTCATCCAATAAAAACCTTTCACTTAACTCACTTCAGGAGAACCAAAGTAACACACAGGTGAATTCTCATAACCGTGGAGATATGCAAATCTCTAAGTAATGGTCTAAGCAACCATAGCCCTTTAGGGATCTTCCTACACGTGATAGACCATAACAGTAAAATACTTCTGAATAACTTCAATTACGGCGGCCGACAGGCCTCGCACGTACCGCCACTAATCACTTGCATAACTTGGTCACGCTGCAGGAACTGATCATTTCCACCAATATGCAAATTCAACTATGGCTAATCAATCTGTTTTCTTCCAATTTATCTTTGATTGCCTTAGAGTAGTAATAACTTTATTCAACATATAATTCACTCCACCCGAGTGGCCTTGAAACATGAGACCATGTTGTTCCAAATCCCACAAACCATTTCATACCTTCCTTGTGCGCACATTCACATCTCGACTGGCACATCTATTTTGATAATTCCTCTATGATTCTGAAGCCCTTTTTTCTTTTCTTCTCAATGCTACGCTGCAAGTCAAAACATCATAGAATATTTTGAGCCTCTTGTCGTGAGCTGCTTTACAAGCCCAATTCCTAAACACATTGCGGCTTAGATCCTTAGGCACCACATTTTTAACCTTTGAACTTACTAGGACCATTGGTGAGAGCCACCCGCTCTGACTTTGCTGCGAATAATCAATTCCATAAATCTTCTAACACATAAATACCCCCACGACGAAGCACCCGGCAGAATCACTTTCCTGGTAATCTGCATCCATGCAAGGCATGAATCCTGAATTCTTTCACAAGTCTGAGCTAGAGCCAATAAGGCCAATCATATCACACCTTTAACATTTCCTTTGCCCAAATTATCACTTATGCTCTTCCCTATAGCTGAAATAACTTACCAATACGCTGATAATTCGAAACCTCACAAGAAGATAACTATGTAATCTAATCGTAGGTGATGGGATTCTCCCACTTAGCTTGAAGCCACTATTACATAACTCTGAAATTCACCAGGATTCCTTATCTCTTACTGACATAACCTTGCGTGATCGACAGCAAAATTTCTCGTAATATTTCTGCAAAACCCCCTTTTATACTCTGAATCATCAACTACATTCACACGACCGATCTCTTTGCTGTATAACCAATAGAATTCTTCGCAGAAGCCTCGTCAACCATGCGATCTCTAACCTTCTCACAGGGAATAACCCACTTGTGGGAATCACTTCCCGACATCATCTAACGTTGCTGCACAAGGTACAATCACTACGATATCAACAGCCCATCTCGAGTCCGGGCTCACTCTCCAGCTACATATGTCCATTCACCCCCTCGTGGACGTCAATTTAATGTGCAGCAACATCCTCCCGATTCAAGTTATGGTTGTCTCCTTCTCCATTTCTAGAAGCCCCTTTGCGTTATATCAAAATCTCCTGTCGCCTGGTAGCCCATACTCAAAATTAATCTTTAAGCCCAAATCACCAATCACTAAAATAACTCAACCCTTTAGTCGACTACTCAACTTTTTCTTCTTGTATCTGGCCTTCTAGAAATTTTAACTACCACCCGACACTCCCCACATTCCCCTTCTCATCAGTTGCTGCTCAGTTGTTGCCTTAAATAAAATCTAACTTCATGGCACTTGAACCCACAATTGCTGCTAACTATAAACATTTTCGAACATCATCTTCCTCGAACCGTCAACACTGGGGACACTGATTCAATCCTGCACTACTGTACCTCGCGATATCTGACAACCGCTTCTTCAATGATATTTCACAATATCTTACCCAAAGGCGTATTGTAGAAAATCATAACACCGGCAAACTTAGTACATTCGATTAGGACAATGACACCTCATCATAGAATATAACTCCACCACGCTCTCAAACACCAAGTCTCATTACTCCACTAGCCCCCATCTGACCATTCTTTGTCCGATTGCCTTTCCCCTACCAAGAATAAAATACTGAATCTCTAGATTATGCATTGAGTAAACCTCCCTTCGACTTATTCACTGTCCCAACACGTAGGTAAATGTACTACCATCATATCAATACTGTGGAACAACAGCTTATAATATCATGGCAACTTGTGCCTAGCGTCAGAGCTCTTAGAAGTATAGCCACTGAGCTGAAACGACAGAATATCCTTCCACAAGGCGACGATAATAAGTCAGACCACTATATAGGGAGAAATACCCCGCACTGCATCGATAGTACCATAACAATTCTTCAACTCTCGATTTATAAGAAACGGTCTGCGTCACCCAAGATTGAATGGGAAGGAACTAAAGGCATAAGACTCAATGGATCAAATTGCACGATGAGGAATCAAGAAGGGAAGTACTCCTAGAAGTCCTGCAGCCTCCTAAGGATAAGTACAGACATCACTGTATCGATCCGCGAGACTCTACTAGACTTGCTCATGACTCGTGAGACCCTACGAACCTAGTGCTTTAATACCATGTTGTCACGACCTAAAATCCACTAAGGGCTGTGATGGCGCCAGACACCGCTGTCAGGCTAGCCAACCAAAAATACTTAATTAAACTCTCATTTTAAATATTTCTGAAACCATTTTTTATACGTGTAATCAATACATAACACATTCCACTGAATAAATAATGGGACATTTAACAACTTTTTTTAAATATTTTTGAATAAATCCATAAACATCCCCAAAACCCCGTGCCGCAAACGCATGAGCAATTTCTAAGAAAAACAAAATAAAGTACAACGGCTGTCCGGAATACAATTGGAAATGAAATAAATAGAATCCTGAGGGAGACTAAACTAGCTGCGGGTCACCTCGAGGAAATACAGCTCACCTAATCTCCGTGTCAACCATGCTGCCACGCCCACTAGGCCACTAGAGGTGCATGAGCCTATGCAACAAAAATGTACATAAGTGTAGTATGAGTTCAAAAATAACATGTACTAAGTAAGTATCCCCTCTAATCTCGAAGAAGTAGAGACGAGAGGTCGACTTCGACACTTACTAAGGGTCCAATAATGTTATATCAATAATGTGTTAGATCATGAGTTTTTATAAACATGATTTTTAATCCAATCGAATGAAGAAAGTAAACAACTATTTCTTTTATAGGAAACTTACCAAATTCCCTTTCATCATTTATACAATTATTCTCAAGTCGGGAAGAGGCTATAACAGCTTTAAGTTTCAAGGAAAGCAATACAAGCATGCGCAAATCATGCCGAGCACGTACGGCCCGATCCAACAGAAAATAAATTGTGCACTGCCGAGGGTCAAACAACGCGAACCATAGATGCATCTATTTAATCTACCGAGGTGTTCGGCCCATTCCGTAATTTAAACACACACAGACAGTCAATCAAGAAGTCATCAGAAAACAATTATCCAAGAAAAAAAATCTCTTTTAACAATTATAAAAAAAAAAGAAGTTTAATTCCCCTTTTATAAATTGATTCCCTAATTCGATGTGATTTAAGTAATCCAAGTTGTCAATACGATTACAAATATTCCAAGTAAAACATGCTTTTGGGTCCTAGACCACCCAGACTTAAATATAATAGCAGCTACGCACGGACTCTCATCACCTCGTGTATACATAGACCCCACAAGTAGGATCATAACCAATTATTTCACCAATGGGGACAATTCCATCTTACAAGATTAGAAAAGAGACTCACTTCACTCCGAAGATCCATAACCGGCATTCCACGCCCTTCCGAAAACTAAAATTGATGCACAACGCTCCAAAACTAGCCAATAGTTATGCAAATCCATTAATATACGATAAACTACTCATATTAATCCAATTTATAACAATTCCTAACCCCTATCAAAAAGTTGACAAAAATGCCATCAGGCCCATGTGCCCGGATTTCTAAAATAATTGAAGATAAAGTTTATCCATGAACTCACGAACTCAAATATATGAATTTCTCTTAATTACATACCTAAAATCATGGTCAAATTCCAAAAATATAAATTTCTAGGTCTTTCTATCAAAAACCCAAATTTCTACCAATTTACATGCTACAATCCATACATAATCGATGTATTTAACTCTAGATGGATGAGATTAGCTTACCTTATCGTTGATGATGAAAAATACCACCTGAAGCTCTCCCAACAATAGCCCAAGCCAAGAAAATATGAGAGAAAATGGCCAAACCCCAATTTTTAAAACACATCTTTGCCTCCAACACTTTCCCCACCTACAGTCCCTTGACCGCTTCTGTGGTTCCACAGGTGCGAGCCAAACCGCTGCTTCTGTGGTTTCCTTCTGGCTCCCATTTTCTATTTTTTTGCTTCCATTCCCATAGATGCGGGCCCGCTTCTGCGGCCAAATGACTGCATCTGCGGTCCCAACTTTCCTTTTCCAAAACCGTATCTGCGACTATTGGTCCGCTTCTACGGCTCTACACCTGTGGCCCTATTTAGCAGGTGCGGTTATATCAGTAACTAGGAGCCTTAGCGTTTTCAAAAATCCTATTTTTGATCCGTTTACAACCTGGAATCCACACGAGGCTCCTGGGACCCCAACCAATCATACCAACTAGTCCCTAATCCAAGCTTTATGAACTTTAGAATTTCAAACTTCTACTTTTGATGTTTAAACCTATCAAATCACATCTGATTGACTTCAAATTTTGCGCACAAGTCATATTCAACTTTATGGACATACTTTAACTTCCGGAATCGGGATCCAACCCCGATATCAAAAGTCCACTTCCGGTCAAACATCTCAAAACCCTTCAATTTTCTATCTTTAGCCAAATGACTCCAAAATGACCCACGGACCTCTGAATTCACTTCCGATCGCACTCCCAATATCAAAATTACCATACAGAGCTATTCTCAGACTTGGAACCCCAAGCGGACATCGATAACACTGAAATGCACTTAAACCCAAACTTATGAAATTCTTTCAAAAATGCCAACTTCCATAATAGGCGCCTAAATTCTCCCAGGTCATCCAAACCCCGATCCGAGAACATGTTCAAGTCCGAAATCATCATACGAACCTGTTGGAATCTTCAGATCCCAATTCCGAGGTCGTTTACTATGAAATCCAATCTTAGTTAATTCTTCCAACTTAAAGCTTTCGAAATGAGAATTCTCTTTCCAAATCATATCCAGACTTCTTAAAATTCAATTCTGACCATGCGTACAAGTCATAACCTAAAGTGAAGCTATTCATGGCCTCAGACTGCTGAACGACAGGCTAGAGCTCAAAATGACAAATTGGATCATTACACTTGGTATGGCTGAACTCGTGAGAGTGTGAGGATTTCGAATTAGTAAATTTTACCCGATTTCGAGATGTGGGCCCTGGGGTATTTTGGTTTTTATTTTCCTAATTTCGCATATTATTTTGAATTAATTAGTGAAATCAGTTACTTGAAGTTTACATTATGCAATTGATTTTAATTGATTAGGCCATTTGGAGTCGAATACTCATGGCAAGAGCATGGTTTCAGGTTGATTTTGAGTCGGTTCGAGGTAAGTGGCTTGCCTAACCTTGTGTGGGGAAATTCCTCTTAGGATTTGGTATTGTTGATATTTTAAATTCCTTGTACATGAGGCAACGAGTGCGTACTTGTCCTAATTGTTGAAAATCTATTTTCATTAAGTAACTATAAATGTGATTCATTTTCCTTGTTTATACTGCTTGTCATTTAGGCCAATCGTTAGCTTTGGGAAGCATGTTTAATTGACTTAATTGCTTTACTTGCTCAAACTTTCTTATTTGGATTATGTGCATCATGCTAGGTTACAAATGCTCATTTTACCTTGGTATGAAATTGGAATTTGACTTGAGTATTTGTTGCTGCTGTGTGTTTATTTTTAGACTACGGGATGGTATCCTGGGAGATCTCCCTGCCTATTTACTTTGGGATTATAGATTGGTATTTCGGGGGCTCCCCCTACACCTTTTATATTGGAACTACGGGACTGCACCTGGTAGATTCCCCTGTACTGGGCATTTACATTTGGGATTACGGATCGGGATTTCTAGTAGATCCCCGCGCACTATGAGTTGGACTACGGGATGGGATGCCGGAAAATATACTGGATATTTATGTTTGGGACTACAGGACGGTATCTTAGGAGATCCTCGGTTGTTATCTCTATGCTGAGCCGTATTCTTTCCGTGATTACTTCTGCCTCTATAATAGTTGTTGTTATTCTTATTGCCTTGTGTTATTTCACACTGTTATAATTTAATTATATTATCGTATTCTATATTATTTTATCTCATTGTTCAGCTATAATCAGTAGGGCCTGACCTTCCTCGTCACTACTCGACTGAGGTTAGGCTTGGCACTTACTGAGTACCAATGTAGCGTACTCATGCCCTTCATGCACATGTTTTTCATATGTATATCCAGGTACTTCGACTCAACCCTTCTATCCTTGAGGTAGGTTGATCCATCAGAGACTTCGAGGTATGTCTGTCGCGTCCGCAGACCGAGGAGTTCCTTTCCATTCTCTCTCATAGTATTAGCCCTTCTGTATTTACTTTTGTTTAGACACTCTAGAGTTAGAACACTGTAGTTATTCCAATGTTTGTGATTTCATGAGATTTCGGGTTTAGGGAAATGTAGTTTCAGTTTGAGGGTTGTATTGTATATGCCTAACGGCATCTTTAAAACATCACTATGATTATTCCGCAAGTTTTTATTTGAATTATTCTATTGTTTTCTCTTTCCACAATTTGTTGGGCTTACATAGTCGTAGAGACTAGGTGCTATCACGATAGTTCAGGGAGGGAGAACTGGGGTTATGACAGAGTCGAAGCAACATTGTTAACCAAAGGCATCAGCCGCACACTTTGGTGAGAAGAAGACCAGCGCGTTTTGTATTTCTGTGGGTAGTTGTAAGTTAATAACTGATGGGGTCATTTTATATATTTTAAAAATATAAGGTAAATTTGTAAAACTAAAAACAAGCAAATTATCATTTTCAATTGATGTCACGACCCAAACCCGGTCGTGATGGCGCCCAACCCTAAAGCTAGGCAAGCCTGACCAACAGTCGCTCCCAATTCAATAATAAATCTCAAAATCGACAATTTAAGGAGAATATAATAGTTTTAGACTAAATAATTCAATATTTATAGAAGAATAATACTGAGAATTACGAAGTCTGATAAAAACACTCCCAAAATATCTAGGGTCACGAGTCTAGAGCCTCTAAAACAAACGGGATAACAATCTCTGAACGAAAATACACAAGTCTAGGAATGTATATATAAATAAAACTAAAATAGGAAGAGTAGTTAGGTCCTGCGAACGTCAAGCAGCTACCTCAACAACTCTAATAAGCTCTGGAGACAACGACTGCTCAGCTAAGCCTCCGGTGCACCTGAATCTGCACACAAGGTGCAGGGAGTAGGGGTGTGTACTACCAACTCAGTGAGTAATAAGCATATAAAATGTCTGACGATAAGAGATCCATGAAATGCTACAAAGTAAAGCTAAAACTAACAGTCAGACACCTTAACTATGAACCAACATCAAAGCAACATCAAGTATATCAGTCAAGTATAATGCATGGATGCAATGCAATGCACATGAACCCGCTGCGGCGTACAGCCTGATCCATTTAACGTCGACGACGCTCACTGGGGGTGTGTACAGACTCCGGAGGGGCTCCTACAGCCCAAGCGCAATATCATCACATCATAACTGCGGCGTGCAGCCCGATCCATACTCAGTCCACAATATGCATATGAGTCACGTAACAAATTCAATTATTTTCCCAGTTTCCAATTTATTAAGAAGAATATGCTTTAGTTATTTAACTTCAGGAAAAGTTACTTAGCATTTCATAATAGTGATTAAACACAGGACTGATATCAATGATTATACAAAGCATGCTATCACAATGATATTCATCCTCTGAGGATGCTACAGATCAGCACAAGGCCCCAAGCATGGCAATAATCCCAGTATATCTAATACAGGGTGCGTATCAGTCGCCAATATAGAAAAATTCTTGTTCGGGATGGACCAGGTCAAAATTCCCAGTCATAAACAATCCCGCACCTACCATGGGGTGCGAGTCACGCCCTAATATAGCGTCACAATGTGATAAACCGGGGTTTCAAATCCTCTGGCCATCATCTATACAAACTACCNGTCGTGATGGCGCCCAACCCTAAAGCTAGGCAAGCCTGACCAACAGTCGCTCCCAATTCAATAATAAATCTCAAAATCGACAATTTAAGGAGAATATAATAGTTTTAGACTAAATAATTCAATATTTATAGAAGAATAATACTGAGAATTACGAAGTCTGATAAAAACACTCCCAAAATATCTAGGGTCACGAGTCTAGAGCCTCTAAAACAAACGGGATAACAATCNTGTATCGACCTCCTCGCGCGTCGAATCTAGTCAAAATCACAACGAATACATAAATATGGGTTAAAGAAACACAACCCAACCAAAAATAGTCGAAAAGTATTAAAATTCACGAAGTTGGTAAAACCCGAGCCCCGGGCCCACTTCTTGAAAAATTCCAAAAATCACATCAACGGATTCCTCGTCTCGCCACGAGTCCGTACATATAAAGCTTACCGAAAGAGGAGCTCACATGGCTTTTCAAATCCTAAAAATTCGTTTTCAAAAGCCAAGCCCTAGTTCTTCACAATTTCTACCCACTTTCATGAATTTGAGTGTTGATTCTTCCATAAAATGGTATTTTCTAATTCAAGAGACTTACCTCCAATCAATACCCGTTGAAAACCCTCTTCAATTCGGTCAAAAGCTCTCTTGACGGAGTAAAAAAGGTGATAAAATAATGTGGGTCACGGACCAAAGGGTTTTAAAACATTCTGTCCGACTACTGTAGCGACCCCTATGCGATCGCATAGGCCAAAAATCCAGGCCCTCAAATTCCACTTACGCGATCGCATACACACCCACGCGACCGCACTGAACCATTCCCCCATACCTATGCGATCACAGACCACCTCATGCGATCGCATAGAGCAAGTCTGAGCACCCCCCTCCAGGCATTCTACGCGATCGCAGCCAGACCTACGCGATCGCATAGAGTAAAATTCCTCTGCAAATTTTCTGCTGCACTTTTCATGTTCAAAATTCCCCGTTAGCCATCCGAAATCACCCCGAGGCCCTCGGGACCTCAACCAAATGCACAGATATGTTCTATTACTTCATTCAAACTTGCTCGTAACATAAAAACACTATCATAAACATCAAAATCATCGAATTACCACGGATTCAAGCCTAAGTTAAACTAAAACTTCCGAAACTTGCATTTGATCTAAAACCCGACCTAAACACCTCCGAATGATCTGAAACTTTGCACGCATATCCAAAATCACCTAACGGAGCTACTGCAACTCTCGGAATTCCATTCCGACCCCCAGATCAAAATCTCACCTATCAACCGGAATTCGCCAAAATTCAAACTTAGCCAGTTCAAGCCTAATTCTGCACCGGACCTCCAAATTCAATTCCGACTGCGCTCCTAAGTCACAAATCATCTCCGAAAACTAGTCGAATCATCGAAAATCCATTCCGATCCCTCTAACTCATAAGTCAATATTCGGTTGACTTTTCCAAACTAACCCTTCTCATAAAGAGACTAATTGTCTCATTTCTAACTGAACTCTATCCGAATTACTTCAAATTCTCCAAACACATATAATGAAACATATAGAAGCATAAAAAGGGAAAAACGGGCGGTAACTCCCGTGACGACGGGTCGGGTCATTACAATTGAAAACCTGTGAGAACCCACTTTTCAAATTTGGAAATGGATTTTCAATTGAAATTGGCAAAACAGGTAAGAATGGGATATGTTTTCAAAATAAAATTGAAAGAAAATAGAAAATTTTTATATGTCCAAACGGGCTCTAAGTTCTCATTTTGCAAGTCAAGGGTCAAACAATATCATGTAGAATAAACGGATTGTAAATACGTAAATATGAGAGCCGCCCTTTGACACGTTCTGCTTTGTTTCCTTATGTAATAATAATCTCTGAAACATGCGCCTCCGCAGCATATTCAGATAGCAATGGTGCCTCCTTAAAGTTTTTGGCCTAAAGCAAAATTTAATAAGAGACCTTATATTTTTTTTTATTCGTATATATACACACACTTATACAAAAAAAAACGAAAAAAAGATAGTGTTGCCATTTTTTCATACTTGTTATTTATAGTATAACATACTTAAATGATGAAACGTTTAACTTCACATAGTAGTATTATCATTTATATTAGTAAGAGGTAACTTAAATAAATTGGATGTAAGACATGTATTTTCGATATGTTACCTTTGATTTTGTTGTAAAAAAATATATTTACTAATATGAATATCTAAGTAATTTAATTCAAAGTTCTAAAATATTTTTAGTGTTATAGAGTAGATAGCCTTTCTTTATTTCTTTCTTTTGTCCAAGGTTTATTATTTTTTTTCTTTTTGCAAACTTTAATATTGTCTAAGTTGAAATAAAATCATAAAATTCATTATTAAAAAAAGTTTGGGACCTAAATTAAAGTTTTACTAGTCTCCTAATCGAGCCACATATCCTTTCCCCTGCTATTCTCAATCAAATTTTATACGGTCTTAATTAAGATAAGACAACAATCAGTGAATGTGTTATTTAATTATCAAATGTGAATGAAGTTGTTGAATAACATGTTTATGGAAAGTGGTCTATAAATAATTGTTGATCATTAATGAGGGCGGCTCAACGGAACTGGTGGTTTAAAACTAAAATATATTAAAAGACCCTGAAATTTCTTTTATAATATCCATATAATATTGAGAGAAAAAAAGTGGTGAGAGAATAACGTATAATATGTGGATTAGGCATAAGTCATATGGTATTGAACTTCTTATAAAAAAAAGCATTAAATAAAAATAGTAAAAGGATTGAGCTTGTTATCGATCATGTTTTGAACCTTACGAAAATTGTCTCTAGATATTTTTGTTAAAAAAATGAGACATAAAAGAACTTGATTACTGATATGAGGATCTATGAAATGTGACAAAAAGGACCTGTCACGCCTCTTTTTTTCCACACAATCCTATTATGAGGTTGAGTTAGAAGAGTTTTTCAATTGAAGTGATGTTTTAAAAAGTGATAATTTATCATTTGGAGTCAGCCACTTGAAAATGAATTTTGGTGTTCCAAGTCACCTTTTATTTGAATCCCCTTTCAAAAGGAAAGTTTGACTCTTATTTATGGTTTACGAAAATAGAAGACTAAGGAATTCTGTTGACCGAGGGGAAGGTGTAAGGCACTCCTCGAGTCCCGTGGTTCTAGCACAGTCACTTTTATTGACTAATGTAAGACTTAAATCAGTTTTTAGCTATTCTTGTATTTTATCGATTATGCCTTGTCTATCACCGCTTAATTAATTATTATATTTTATTAATTGTGTTCATCCAGATGCGGTATGCATATAAGGTACTTCTTTGAAATTAAATGTTAAATCATGGTATGGAATGTACACATGGTTATAACATAATTATTTTAGATTAAAAGGTATCGAGATGCGAAATGAGTACAAGATATAAACTATTTTAAACTATTTAATTATATTGTGGTACGGAATGTACACATGGGCTGATAGCATATTTAAACTATTTAATTATATTGTCTCTTTTAGATTCAAGTTATATATTTATATAATATTATTATAACTTGTTGCAACGAGCCTTGAATTAGTTCATGGCTCATTTTGCTCCCTCACAATTATATGTTATTATCACTTAAATTATTTTATTTCTTATAACGGGTTTTGTATTAATTCGCAACACGTATATGTACTTCACTAATATTTATTTTTTAAAATCGGCACACGTAAACTTCTATGTAAAACCAAATTATGAAAACATCCGCGAACCTCTTCCATTTGATACAGATCACACGACCCAAGAAAAGAACCATTAAATTCATGTGTGTAACGACCTGACCGGTCGTTTTGAGTACTAGCGCTCCGTTCAGTAGTCGGAGGCCATGAACAGATTTATTTCAGGTATTATGATTTGTTCGCATGGTCGGAATTTAAATTCGGGAAGATCGAAGTTAAATTTAGATGAGAATTCTCATTTGAGAAGCTTAAAGTTGAAAGAATGAACTAGGATTGGATTTTTGAGTAAACGACCTCGGAATTGGGATTCGAAGGTTGCAGCAGGTTCGTATGATGATTTCGAACTTGGGCGTATGCCGGATTGGGTTTTGGAACGCCCGGATTGGGTTTTGGCGCCTAATGTGGAAGTTAGCATTTTAGAAGAAATTTTATAAGTTTGGCTTGAAGAGCATTTCAATGTTATCAAAGTCCGTTTGGAATTACGAGACTGTGAATAGCTCCTTATAGTGATTCTGGAGTTGGGGGCGTGATCGGAAGTGAATTCGGAGGTCCGTAGACCATTTTGAAGCCATTTGGCTAAAGATATAAAGTTGAAGGTTTTGGAAAGTTTGACCGGGGGGTTGACTTTTTGATATCCGGGTCGGAATTAAATTCCGGAAGTTGGAGTAGGTCCGTAATGTCAAATATGACTTGTGTGCAAAATTTGAGGTCAATCGTACGTGATTTGATAGGTTTAAACATCGGAAAAAGAAGTTAGAAATTTTAAAGTTCAAAAACTTGGATTTGGACTTTGGGAGATTCCTTGATATTGATATTGATATGAGTTCTGGACTACGGGACGGTATCCCGGGAGATTCCTTGATATTGATATGAGATCTGGACTACGGGACGGTATCCCGGGAGATTCCTTGATATTGATATGAGATCTGGACTACGGGACGGTATCCCGGGA
>MU726783.1:0-22500 GCA_026770625.1 Nicotiana glauca | reverse complement strand
GATTTTCATCATGAGCGTCCATTTATATATTTAAACAATTATGAAGTTTAACCCACAATAGAATGCCAAATAAATCATGGGCAGATAATCATCGAAGAACGCACGACCCGATCCAACATAAAAGTAAATTGTGCACAGCCGAGGGTCGAACAGATCGAACCATAGATTCATCTATTACCCCGATCACGAATCACCCGTGCGACGCGGTTAAATAGAAATAAGCTCATTGACAAGCAACAACAACAATCGATATATACACGAGGAGTAACCATACATAGAAATGCCAATTATTCTCTCTTAAAGGGCGAAGTAGGATAAGGGTCATTCTCTAGTCTCATTCTTCTTAATCAAAAGAGTTCATACGAATCCAATTCAATCGAACTGTATTAGAATATCACGTAAAACATGCTTGTGTGTCCTAAACTACTCGGACATAGCATAATAGTTGTTACGCACGAACACTCATCACCTAGTGCGTACGCAGCCCCCGAATATAATGACAATTAGTTCAATTATTTCCTACAGGGACATTTCCTACTTACAAGGTTACACTACAAAAAAACTGGAATTAGCTACGAACATCGTCGCTAATCTGTCGCTAAAATGCTCGTAGCTAGCAGAATCTTTTGATAATCCGTCGCTAAATAAGATTAGCGATAGATTTTTCTATTAAGCTACAGATTTTGTCTGTTACCAAACCCTGGTTTTTTTAGTAGTGTTAGAAAGGAGACTCACCTCACTCCAAAGTGCACTTCCAATATCAATAACAAGCCCAAGCCCTCAATTCGGAGTCGAACGATCACAAACTAGTTAAATAAAGTAAGAACTAGTCAATAAAGACTTACAAGGTCGAATTCTAACTATTTAAGTAATTTCTCAACCTTTTCCACAAGTTTTCTAAATTTTGACCCCAGGCCCACGTGTCCGGATTCCGAGATTTTTTGAAGAAAGTTGTTCTCTATATTCTAAGGATCAATAATATATGAATTCTAGTTCATTTCATAACAAATTTCGTGGTTAAATCTTGATTTTACTTACTACTAGAAATTGGAGCTATGTCAACATTTTTTTTTGCTACGGATCCATAACCGTTGCGATAGGTACTCTATTGTTACGGTTATAACCATCCAAACAATTGTTGGAACTACCGGAACACTTATCAAATGAACCGTTACAATAGGCTAAATAACTGTTCCTATATATGTGTATATGGCAACAGTTTTTATAACCGTAGCAATAGATATATCAATAGTAACAGTTGGATGTATTGTTACGGTCATTTTAGCTCCCTCGTTATTTTCCACCCAAAATTTTAATACCCGCTAAAATAAGGTGGGGCCTACACTCTGATTATTATTATTTTTTAATTTTATATCTTGTTTTCATCGAAAATATATATACACTTAAACCCTAAAACATGCCAAATTCTAACTTACCAGCCTCCATCCGAAAATTCCCTTTCGCTTTCAATCGGAAATTAATTACGAGGCTCCTCCGATTAGTTTCATCGGAAATTACCAGGCTACGCTCCTCCTCCATAGTTTCATCGGAATTTTTGAGGAGATCGATCGAGTTTTCAAGCTCCGAAAAATCGACATCGGAAACCACCAAGCTCGAAAATTTTGCAATTTGTCTAGCAATCGAAAATTTCCTCTGTTCCAACGATCGAAAATCGCTTCTAGGCTCACAACTCCTCCATAATCAACCGCACCAGAGGCGGCGTGCTAATCCTTTAGAGTTTCTCTAAATCTGAACCGGTAAATATATTCTTAGCAACTTTTTTAATTTCTAGTAGGTTTTTAAGTTTGTTTTTCTTTAAATTTCTTGGTTGGTTTTAGCTGCTCAACTTGAGTTTTTGTTAAATTTCTGGGTTGAAGGCTTAAATTTCTAGTTTTTGTTTAAAACTTTGTGGCCAAAGCAATGGTCTTGTTAAGATTACCCCCAATCGAGTGTTTGAAAGAAGTGTTTGCTTGCAATTCCTGTAATTTCTACTGTTTGAAAAATTATTTTGAGGCTTCTTCTGTTATATTTTCGATAGATTTGGCCTTAATTAGCACATAATGACATAAGATGTTGAAATGCTCTTATGTACTGAGTATTTTGCTGATACACAACTGCAGGAACATTTCCAGCTCCTTATGTTTCTTTTGTCCAGTTTTCGTTAGTCTGATTCAGACTATGTGGTATTAGTTGGACATTGTGATGTATCAGTTGTTTGCTTCTCTGGACTAGTTTGGATTATCTAGTATATAGAACTGCAGCAATATTGATCTAAGTATTATGTTGAATTGTGAACATGAATTAGAAGCTTCAACTCAACTCCTTTAATATCATTTAAAAGAAATTATTTTGGGGTGCATAGAACATTTTGTTGTGGCATATAAACTAGGCTGGGGCTGGACTCTGAAACACCAGAAGTCCAAATGCAACAATGTGGTCCTATCCTATCTCACTTCGAGTTTATTTCTTGTGCATGTCCTCCTTAGTATCATATGGATCTTGAAATATAGAAAAGGTTTACATCACTCACCATTAAAAAGTAAGGACACCTTACGTTCCCCCTGTTTTCAAAGATGTTTCAGTTAAAAGTTTAGCAATTCCGAGAATAATAGTATATGATTAGTTTACGACAATTATTACTATAGGATATGCCACCTCTCTCTATACTTTGTATTTTAATTTTATATTATATTTTACCGTATATTATGTTTTTCACATTCTAATTATTCAGCCTTCCATGTGAAATTAAATATCATATCTCCTATTTCCGCTCAACCTCAACCAAGGGCTAGGAGAACTTATCCTTTAGGTGTCAAATTTTCCTTTGATAGAGAAAAGTAAATTGTGTAATTAACTTTGCAATCTCACAATCTTAATTGAATAATTTTTATTCTCAATTCCTTATTCTACATCTAATTTTGCATTGTATAGTTTCTCTAAAAAGATAGATTCTTTATTTTTTTTACCTCCAAGTATGACCTTCTTGATCCCTGGACCTTGCTTACCTTGAATATTAATTTCAGCGATTTGAATATATTATATAAGATATCCATGGTTTATGGTGATAAAAGTTGGATGAATTTTCTTAGATGGACGGATGAGTATATAGGTGGAGTGAATAATTTTCTTGATAAGGCATTTGAACGAGCTGCCCAAGGAAATGAAATATTATGCCCTTGCAAAAAGTGCATTAATCGCTATTGGCATTATAGAAATGTGGTGGAGGATCATTTGGTTGTTCATGTGTAACGACCTGACCGGTTGTTTTGAGTACCAGCGCTCTGTTCAGCAGTCGAAGGCCATGAAAAACATCATTTTGGGTATTATGACTTGTTCGCATGGTCGGAATTTAAATTCAGGATGATCGGAGTTAAATTTAGATGAAAATTCTCATTTGAGAAGATTAAAGTTGAAAGAATAAACTAGGATTGAATTTTTGGGTAAACGACCTCGGAATCAGGATCTAAAGGTTCCAGCAGTTTTGTATGATGATTTCAGACTTGGGCGTATGCCCGGTTCGGGTTCTGGATAACAAGGGAGCGTTTTGGCGCCTATTGTGGAAGTTAGCATTTTAAAAGAAATTTCATAAGTTTGGCTTGAAGAGCATTTCAGTGTTATCGATGTCCGTTTGGAATTCTGAGACTGGGAGTAGCTCCGTATGGTGATTCTGGAGTTGGGAGTGCGATCAGAAGTGAATTCGGAGGTTCATAGGTCATTTTGAAGCCATTTGGCTAAAGATAGAAATTTGAAGATTTTTAGGAAGTTTGACTGGAGGTTGACTTTTTGATATCAGGGTCAGAATCCAATTTCGAAAGTAAGAGTAGGCCCGTAATGTCAAATATGACTTGTGTGCAAAATTTGAGGTACATCGGTCGTGATTTCATAGGTCTAAACATCGAAAATAGAAGTTCGAAATTTCAAATTTCATAAAGCTTGAATTGAGGTGTAATTCATGATTTCGGCGTTAATTGATGTGATTTGAGGCCTCGAGCAAGTCCGTAATGTATTTTGGGATTGGTTGGTAGGTTTGGTTGAGGTCCCGGGGGCCTCGGGTGGATTCTGGATGGCTAACGGATCGAAATTGGCAATTGTTGCATAACTAAAGGGTCTGGTTGCTGGTATTTCCACTTCTGCGGAAATGGGACCGCATAAATGGTCCCGCAGAATCGACGAAGGGAACAGAGAAGCGGCTGCAGGTGATGGGAGCTGGGACCGCAGATGCGTTCGTTTAACCGCAGATGCAGGACCGCACCTGCAGAAGTTGGAGTGCAGAAGCGGAAGGGGAAGGCCTGGTGAAGACCGCAGATGCGGTATTGGGACCGCAATTGCGGAGCTGCAGAAGCGGTCTGGGAGCCGCAGGTGCGAAAAGTGGCTGGGGTAGAATGTTTTGAAATCCTATTTTGGGTCATTTCTTATCACATTTTCTTGGCTTGGGGGCGATTTTGGAGAGCTTCAAGAAGAGATTTTTGTCATCAATGATAAGGTATGTTATCCCACCTATTATGAGTTAAATACATCAATTATGTATGGATTTTAGCATGAACATTATGGGAAAAATTGGGACTTTTGGAAGGAAACCTAGGAATTTAATTCTTGAAATTTAGCCATGAATTTGAGCATGGAATTAGGAGTAAATTATATATTTGAGTTCCTAAGGTCATGGGTAACCTTTATCTTTGAAAAAATTTCAGATTCCGGGCACGTGGGCCCGGGGGCATTTTGCCAACTTTTCGTTCGGGGTTAGGAATTGTTATAAATTGGGCTGTAAATTATAATTTAGCATATATTAATGGATTTATATGATCGTCGGCTAGTTTTGGAGCATTGTGCGTTGGTGCAAGTCTTCGAAGGAATGTAGAATGCCGGTTGTGAATCTTCGGAGCGAGGTCAGTCTCCTTTCTAATCTTGTGAGGGGGAAATTACCCCATAGTTGTGTCAAACTGATTATGTGCTCCTTATTGTGGGGGCTACGTATGCACGAGGTGACGAGAGTCCGTGCATAGCTACTATTATGCTATTATTCGAGTAGTCTAGGACCCCAAGGCATGTTATACCCGGGTAAATTGTGAACCCATTGAGGGCTTGAATTGCTTGAATCACATAGAATTTATAAACGATTTCCTAAAGGATTACACTTCTTTCCTTAAAATTGATTAAAAAAGGTAATTGCTTGTAATTGGATAATTGTTCCCGAATAAATTCCTAATTGGCTATTTGTACATGATTTTCAATGTGTACCTGCATCGCATGTATGATTCACGAGTAGGGTATGTGTTAATTTTGGAACGGGCCGATCGCCTCGGTGAAATAGATGCATCTATGGTACGGGACGCTCGACCCTCGGCAGTGCACAATTTACATTCCTGTTGGAGCGGGCCGTCGACCTCGGCATGATTTGCGCATGTTTATCTATTACTTGAAAATTTGTAAATATGAAATTGGCCCTACGTGGCTTGATATAAACTGATAAGATAATAAAGAACAGACTTTAGAAACCCTTGATTTATTGTTGAAGGTGTTTACCTGCTTTCTGGCTTCACAATCAGAACTTTTATACAAATCCATGATTATTCTTACACTTATAGAATATTGCTAATTGAACTCTAGTGAGTGTCGGAGTTGGCCATCTCGTCTCTACCCCTTCGGGATTAGGCGGGATACTTACTGAGTACACGTTGATTACGTACTCATACTACACTTCTGTGCATTTTTATTGCACAAGTATATATACCTCTAGCAGCCTATTAGGCGTAGCAGCATGGATGACGCTATGACTAGGTGAGCTGCATCATTCGAGGCGACCGCAGCCAGGGTAGTCCCTTCCAATATACTGTATTTACTTTCCATCCACTCTATTTCGGACGTATGTTGTATTTTATTTCTCTTATCAGTAGTTGCTCATGTACTTGTGACACAAGGTTTCTGGGATGGTTTTCAACGGATTTGTTCTAATCACTATTATTTAAATTTGAATTCAAGATGTGAACTTTTATTTATGAAAATGGAAGGAAAGACCTTAGATTTTCAAAAGTATTAAAAGAAGAATTAATTGATGAGTTAGTTGGCTAGCCTGACAGAGGTGTCTAGCTCCACCACGTCCCTTAGTGGATTTTGGATCGTGACAACATGGTATCGGAGCACTAGGTTCCCGTCGGTCTCACGAGTCATGAGCAAGTCTAGTAGAGTCTCGGGAATCGGTACGGAGACGTCTGTACTTATCCTCGGGAGGCTGCAGGACTGTTAGGAGTACTTCCCTTCTTGATTCCTTATCGTGCGGTTCTATTCCTTTGAGGCTTATTTCTTTGATTCCTTCCTACTCAATCTTACGTGATGTGAGCGCTTGCTACAAATCGAGAATTTGAAGAATTGAAATGGCACTACAAATGTGGTGCGGGATAATTTTCCCGGTATAGTTAATTGGACTATTATAGTCGCTTTATGGAAGGGTATTCTATTGGTCAGCTCAGTAACAGAACTTCTAAGAGCCTTGAGGCTAGGCTCAGGTTGCCATGATGCTCATGAGCAATTTTTCGCAGTATTGTTGTGATAGTAGGATGTTTGCCCACGTGTCAGGGCAGTGGATGAATTGAAGGGAGGTTTACGCAGCGTATAATCAAGGGATTCAGTATTTTATTTCCGGTAGGGGAAAAGGCAGTCGAATTAAGAATGGTCAGATGTGGGCTAGCGAAAGTAATAAGACTTGGCATTTGCAAGCGTGGTGGAGCTTTTCTTCTATGATGGGGTGTCGTGGTCCTGTTGGGATGTACCAAGTTCGTCGGTGTTATAATCTGCTACAATTCGCCTTTATGGAAGGGTATTATGAAATAATATTGGAGGTACAACTGTCAGATATTGCATGACGCGGTGGTTTAAGAGCGAATCAAAATTTCTAATATTGGCGGCTCGATAAAGATGACCTTTGGAAAGGTTTAAAGTTAGCAGCAATAGTGGATTCAAGTGCCATGAAGATAGATTTTATTTGAGTCAACAATTGAGCATCAAAGTATGAGGAAGGACATGTGGGAAGTGCCAGGCGGTGTTTAAAATTTCTAGAAGGCCGAGTATGAGCGGCAAGGTCGAGTGACCGATTAAGAAGATGAGTTCTGCCAAAGTGGGAGAGTGGCGGGTGTGCATATGGTCTTGGTAGTAGGAAGACTACGCGCCTTAAAGAGAGTTTGGATCTAACTGGGATTTTAATGATTGGTGATTGAAGCCTGCGGGTATGATGTGAAGTATGGGCTATTATGCGGCAGAAGATTGATATGGCTGAAAGGAGCTGCTTGAAGTGGAGGAGGGTATAGCATAACCTTGAATTTGGAAGGATATTTCCACACACTTAATTGATGTCCACGAGGGGCAAATGGACTTGTCAATGGGAAGGTGAACTCGGACTCAGGATGGGATATTGGTGTCATAGTAAATGTACCCCGTGCAACCGCGTGGGAAGATGTCGGGAGGTGATTCCCCTAGGTGGGTTATTCCCCGTGAGCAGGTTAGCGGTCGCGTGGTTGGCGAAGCTTCTGCAAAGAATTATATTCGTTATTCACAAAGAGATCGGTCGTGTGAATGTGGTTAATGATTCAGAATATGAAAGACGGGGATTTACATGAAGATTTCTTGTTACATGAAGATTTCTTGAAATTTTGATAACTTTTGGCGCGAGGTTATGTCAATAAGAGGTAAAAAGTTCAGGCAAACTCAAGAATGGTGAAGTAATGGCTTCAAGCTAAGTGGGAGAGTCCCACCGCTTGTGATTGGGCTGTATGATTAAATACTCGCGTGATTTCTAGTTATTAGAATATTGATGGATTATTTCAGCTATGAGAAAAGACCATAAGTGGTAATTCGAGCAAATGAATTGTTGGAGGCATGTGATGGTTGGCCTTATTAGCTCATGTCCGGACTTGGAAAAAGGTTTAGATTTTATGCCTCATATGGATATAAGTTTCAGAGGAAGTGATTTTCTCTAGGTGCCTCGCCGAGAGAGTATTCGTGTGTTATAAGATCTATTGAGTGAGATATGTTCGTGACCAAGTCAGAGCGGGTGGTTCTCAATAATGGTCCCAGTGAATTCAGAAGTTAATGTGTGGTGCCCGATGATTTCAAGCCTATAAGTACAGTTAAGAATCAAGCTCTGTAGCGGCTTATGAGAAGGTGCCCAGAATGTTCTATGATATGCTACCTTGTGGTATGGCATTTGAGAAATGTGAAATAATTCGTGAGATTTGAGACAGCATGGTCTCGCAATTCAAGGTCACTTGGGGTGAGTGTAGAGGGAGTATGTCATGCGTTGAAGAGAATGAGTATTATTTCCAAAGAAATCAAGGATAAATTGGAGGGAAGGGGATTGATTAGCCATAGCTGAATTTGGCATGTTGGAGCCTATGGTCCGTTCATTCAGCGTGATCAAGTTATGCGTTTGATTTGTGGCGGTACGTGTGAGGTTTGTCGGCCGCCGTGATTGATGATTTATCAGGGGCATTCTTCTGTTATGGCTCGTTAAGTAAAAGCAGATTTCAAAAGGGCTATGGTGGCTTGGACCACTACTTGCAGATTTGCATATTCTACAGTTATGGAAATTTACATGTGTGTTGCTATGGTTCTCCTGAAGTGAGTAAAGTGCAAAGCTCTTATATGATAAAGTGTAAAATATCAACGGTTTCGGGGTTATGATGAAAATCGTGTTCTATCGTATGTTGGCACATTGGGTGCAATGAGTAGCATGGAAATTCGAAGTGAAGATCAATGTTGCAACTTGGGCTGGCAAGGATATCACGGGCTCGGATGAGCAAGGAAGTGGTTGAATGATTAAAGTAAATTGGTATTGTCTTCAACGCCACCTGAGGTCGATGTGTTGTGAAAAAGGCTTTGCCTCCTGGTAAGGATTCTTGATTGATTTTCAGCGTTAGTGTATCCGAAGCTTTAAAGGTACAGACTCGATACTTATTTTAGAAGATTGTGGGAGCATGTCCCACGGGAAGATTGTGTAAGTGTGACATGTAGTCACTTTATTGACTAAAGATTCAAGCAAGTATGAGGATTGTGGTAATGTCATCAATTTGAGAATTTATGCCTGAAGGGCACTCGGCTTGTTGGGTTATAGACTGTGGAGCTTTGCTCCATTCATGATGGATGTTCTTGTGTGTTATGAGAAGAGAGAAGTTAGCATGGACCTCTGAAAGGTTATTGGCCTAGTTTTGCATGATCAGGATCGACTTGAGGTCGGTGGATGATTTAAATGTGAATTTGGGCTTTATAGCAGGCCAGCTGTGTTCATTTCAGTAATGCGCTCCTTATGGAGTAGTCACGGTGTCATCTCGTTGTCAGATATTTCATGAAGTGATACATTGCGCTGTGTGAGTTTTGAGATGGCCTGAGAAATTGTGTATGTGTTGAGGTTCCGCGTTGCGATGGTGTTATGTGAGCAGGATGGCTCTTGAGATTTAGATCTTGTATCGCACCTCAGATGTACTTGAGTTTGTAGCTTATCTCACTATATGTCCCCTCAGGGATGGCATTATGCACTTAGCGTGCTTGTGACCTAGATTCGGTACTTTATTGCAATGAGCAAATTAGCTTGATGTGTATCTCCTTATGTGAGTTCTACGTGTGGATCGGGTGGCACGCCGCCATGGTTATATTGTGAGGACCGGGTGGCACGCCACCATGGTTATATTGTGAGGACCGGATGGCACGCTACCATGGTTATGCTGTGTGGATCGGGTTTCACGCCACAACAGTGTGACGATGAGTGTAGTTTTCTATATGCCGATTTTATATGTCCTGCTTCCTATTTTCTAAGGAAAGTCCGCGTTAGTGCGGGGGTTAGTTAATTCCTTCCAGAGTTCGATTTCCTGTTGGTGTTGTGTTCGGATTGGTGGCCTATTAGCACATTATGGCGTCATAAGAGATTGTGATCGCATTCAGAGTGGCTTATTGCCTGAGTAGTTCGTACTAGGTAAGACGAGATTATTGGACTTTGGACCAATGCAATTGGATTATGTGAAGTGAATTAAGGAGCTAAGACCATTAGATGGTTCAGAAAGAGGCAATGACTCATGTCAGGGGATAGACCCAATGATTTGTTGATTCAACAGTTGGTTATGAATTTCGGCATCCTCTCTTCCGCCATGTCGGTGTTGTAAAGGTTAGAGCAAGACCCATGTAGGTCAAGAGGTGCAATCAGAGCATCAGATTCGTGGAATTTCGATTAATTCAAACAGAAATGTTATTGTGGTCATATGGGTAAAGTGATGCAAATTGTGATTTCAACAGAGTTACGCCGTCATGTTTGAGTACAACGTACAGTGATTGATACGGCGATATTATGTTGGAAATAGGACTGGCATAGAATTTCGGAGATTGGAATTGGGCTCTAAGGCTTAATTGTTTGAATAAAAGGGAATATCTTTAGAATTTATCGAGCTAATGTGCTCAACTGAGTTGTGATAGCACGGGAAGGTGCATGAGGTGCTAAACAGTGATTTCAGACTACTCCAGTGTAGTTCTCAGTACGTTCGAGGACGAACGTACGTTTAAGCGGTAGAGAATATAATGACCCGACCGGTCGTTTTGAGTACCAGCACTCTGTTCAGTAGTCGGAGGCCATGAACAGTTTCATTTCAAGTATTATGACTTGTTCGCATGGTCAGAATTTAAATTCAGGAAGATTGGAGTTAAATTTAGATGAGAATTCTCATTTGAGAAGCTTAAAGTTGAAAGAATGAACTAGGATTGGATTTCTGAGTAAACGACCTCGAAATCAGGATCTGAAGGTTCCAGCAGGTTCGTATGACGATTTCGAACTTGGGCGTATGCCCGGTTCGGGTTCTGGATAACCCGGGAGCGTTTTGGCGCTTATTGTGGAAGTTAGCATTTTAAAAAAAAATTCATAAGTTTGGCTTGAAGAGCATTTCAGTGTTATCGATGTCCATTTGGAATTTTGAGACTGAGAGTAGCTCTGTACGGTGTTTCTGAAGTTGGGAGCGCGATCAGAAGTGAATTCGGAGGTCTGTAGGTCATTTTGAAGCCATTTGGCTAAAGATAGAAATTTGAAGGTTTTTGGGAAGTTTGATCGGAGGTTGACTTTTTGATATTGGGGTCAGAATCCAATTCCGAAAGTTGGAGTAGGTCCGTAAAAATATGACTTGTGCACAAAATTTGAGATCAATCGGATGTGATTTAATAGGTCTAAACATCGGAAATAGAAGTTGGAAATTTCAAAGTTCATAAAGCATGAATTGAGGTGTAATTCATGATTTCGGCATTATTTGATGTGATTTGAGGCCTCGAGCAAGTCCGTAATGTGTTTTGGGATTGGTTGGTAGGTTTGGTTGAGGTCCCGGGGGCCTCGGGTGGATTCTGGATGGCTAACGGATCGAAATTGGCAATTGTTGCATAGTTGAAGGGTCAGGTTGCTGGTATTTCTACTTCTGCGGAAATGGGACCGAAGCGACGAAGGGACCGCAGAAGCGGCTGTAGATGATGGGAGCTGGGACCGCAGATGCGGTCGTTTAGCCACAGATGCCGGACCACACCTATGGAAGTTGGAGCGCAGAAGCGGAAGGGGAAGGCCTGGTGAAGACTGCATATGCGGTATTGGTACCGCACCTGCGGAACTGCAGAAGCGGTCTGGGAGCCGCAGGTGCGAAGAGTGGCTGGGGCAGAATGTTTTAAAATCTGATTTTGGGTCATTTCTCATCAAATTTTCTTGGCTTGGGGGCTATTTTGTAGAGCTTCAAGAAGAGATTTTTGTCATCAATGATAAGGTATGTTATTCCCACCTATTATGAGTTAAATACATTAATTATGTATGGATTTTAGCATGAAAATTGTGGGAAAAATTAGGACTTTTGGAAGGAAACATATAAATTTAATTCTTGGAATTTAGCCACGAATTTGAGCATGAAATTAGGAGTAAATTATATATTTGAGTTCCTAAGGTCATGGGTAACCTTTATCTTCAAAAAAATTTCAGATTCCGGGCACATGGGCCCGAGAGCATTTTTGTCAACTTTTCGTTCGGGGTTAGGAATTGTTATAAATTAGGTTGTAAAGTATAATTTAGAATATATTAATGGATTTATACGATCGTTGGCTAGTTTTGGAGCATTGTGCGTTGGTGCAAGTCTTCGGAGGAATATAGAATGCCGGTTGTGGATCTTCGGAGCGAGGTAAGTCTCCTTTCTAATCTTGTGAGGGGGAAATTACCCCATAGGTGAGTTAAACTGATTATGTGCTCCTAAGTGTGAGGGATACGTACGCACGAGGTGATGAGAGTCCGTGCGTAGCTACTATTATGCTATTATCCGGGTAGTCTAGGACCCAAAGGCATGTTATACCTGGGTTAATTGTGAACCCATTAATGGCTTGAATTGCTTGAATCACATAGAATTTGTAAACGATTTCCTAAAGGATTACACTTCTTTCCTTAAAATTGATTAAAAAGGGAATTGCTTGTAATTGGATAATTGTTCCCGAATAAATTCCTAATTGGCTATTTGTGCACGATTTTCGATGTGTACCTGCGTCGCATGTATGATTCGCGAGCATGGTATGTGTTTAATTTTGGAATGGGCCGATCACCTCAGTGAAATAGATGCATCTATGGTACGGGCCGCTCGACCCTCGGCAGTGCACAATTTACATTCCTATAAGAGCAGGCCGTCGACCTCGGCATGATTTGCACATGTTTATCTGTTACTTGGAAATTTATAAATGTGGAATTGGCCCTACGTAGCTTGATATAAACTGATAAGATAATAAAGAACAGACTTTAGAAGCCCTTGATTTATTGTTGAAGGTGTTTACCTATTTTCTAGCTTCACAATCAAAACTTTTATACAAATCCATGATTATTCTTGCACTTATAGAATATTGTTAATTGACCTCTAGTGAGTGTCAGAGTTGGCCATCTCATCTCTACCCCTTCGGTATTAGGCGGGATAATCACTGAGTACACGTTGATTACCTACTCATACTACACTTTTGTGCATTTTTGTTGCATAGGTATATATACCTCTAGCAGCCTATTGGGCGTAGCAGCATGGATGTCGCTGGGACTAGGTGAGCTGCATCATTCGAGGTGACCGCAGCTAGGGTAGTCCCTTCCAGTGTACTGTATTTACTTTCCGTCCACTGTATTCCGGACGGATATTGTATTTTATTTCTCTAATCAGTAGTTGCTCATGTACTTGTGACATCGGGTTTCTGGGATGGTTTTCAACGGATTTGTTCTAATCGTTATTATTTAAATTTGAATTCAAGATGTGAACTTTTATTTATGAAAATGGAAGGAAAGACCTTAGATTTTCAAAAGTATTAAAAGAAGAATTAATTGATGAGTTAGTTGGCTGGCCTGACAGAGGTGTCCGGCGCCACCACGACCCTTAGTAGATTTTGGGTCGTGACATCATGGGTTTGTTGATGGTTATACCAAATGGATTTTTCACGGGGAGGAATTTTACTCGAGAAATACACCTTCTCCAAGCAATGATGATGAAGGTTCTAATATGCGTGATGATATTGATGGAATGCTTCATGATACATTTAGAAATATAGAGGGTCAGGCAGGGGATGACGAAGGATCTGGGGAAAGACAATCTGAAGAAGCAAGGAAATTTTTCAAATTACTTGAGGAAGGAAAACAAGAGTTATATCCGGCGTGTGAAAATTTTAGTAAACTGAGTTTCACTATTTAGTTGTACTTTCTTAAATCCTTGCATGGGTTGAGTAATGTGGCCTTCTCAGATTTGTTAGAGTTGATAAAAGAGGCATTTTCCTTTGCTCAGGTACCAGAATCTTTCAACAAGGCTAAAAACATAATAAAAGATTTGGGTCTTCATTATGAAAAAATACATGCATGCCCCAATGATTGCATGTTATTTTGGAAAGAAAATGAGAATGCCGATAATTGCTCTATTTGTGGGTCTTCAAGATGGAAAAATACTGGTCCTTTGACTAATGCAAGCTCTAAAATTCCCACAAAGATTTTAAGGTACTTTCCTTTAAAGCCTAGGCTTCAGAGGATATTCATGTGTCTCGAAACGGCTGCTACGATGAGATGGCATGCTAATGAACGACTCAATGATGGGAATATAAGACATCCTGCGGATGGGGAAGCTTGGAAGGATTTTGATTCTTTGCACCCAGATTTCTCTAGCGATCCTCATAATCTTAGATTGAGTCTTTCAAGTGATGGTTTTAACCCGTTTTAGATGATAAGCATTTCTCAAAGCACGTGGCCTGTTATGTTAATGAACTATAATATATAACTGTAGATTTGCATGAAGCCAAAGTATATAATGTTGTCTATGGTCATTCCAGGTCCATTGTCTCCGGTAAATGATATAGATGTGCACCTACAACCATTAATTGAAGAATTGAAGGAACTATGAGAAATGGGGATAGACACATTTGATGTTGTAACCAACCAAACTTTCCGAATGCGTGTTGCCTTATTGTGGACAATTAGTGATTTTCCAGCATTAGCTATGCTTTCATGATGGAGCACTAAGGGGAAATTGGCATGCCCCACTTGCAATTATGACACGTGCTCTCAATATCTCAAACATAGTCATAAGATGTATCACTTGGGTCATTGAAGATTTTTGCCTGTTGATCATCCATACCGAAGAGATAAGAAGTCATTTGACGGTAAAGAGGAGCACAGACTTGCACCTGCTCCTTTGACAGGTGAGGAAGTGTTTGAAGAGCTGATTGAATTCAACAATATCTTTAGAAAAGGAACTAAAAAAAGGCGTCGGAGTGCTAAGGGCCCATGGAAAAAGAGATCTATTTTCTTTGAATTGCCATATTAGGTACATAACAAATTGAGCCACAATCTCGATGTGGTGCACATTGAGAAGAACATATGTGATAGTTTGCTCGGGACTTTATTGGAAATAGATGGAAAGTCAAAGGACCATGAAAATTCTCGCTATGACTTGCAAGAAATGGTGATACGAAAGGAGCTACAACCAAAAGCAAACAATAATGGAACTGTAAGTTTGGCTAAATCTTATTTCTACATGGAACCAAAACAAAAAATTTTGTTTTTTACCGTCATGAAAAATGCTAAATTTCCAAAAGGGTGTGCTTCAAATATTTCAGAACACGTGCATGTGAAGGAAATGAAAATATCAGGGTACAAGAGTCATGACGCTCATTTTATGATGCATTACTTGCTGCAGGTTGGTGTTAGAAAAGTGTCGCCCAAGAATGTTTCATTGGCCTTGATTAGGTTGGAAAATTTCTTTAGAGCTATATGTAGTAAGGTCATAAGGAAAAGAGATCTTGAAAAAATGTAGTCTGAAATTGTTGAAATAACATGTGAGCTTGAAAAAAATTTCCATCCAACATTTTTTGACATAATGCCACATTTGCCTGTTCATTTGGTGAATGATATTAAGGTTGGGGGCCGACTCATCTTCGTTGGATGTATCCCATTGAGAGAAACCTATGTAAGTACAAGGCGTTTGTACGCAATCGATCTTGTCCAGAAGCGTCAATAGCAGAGGGGTTTTTGGCTGATGAGTGCTTGACTTTTTGTTCGAGATACCTACATGATGGCGTGAAGACAAAATTTAGTAGTTACCAAACTGTGGATGATGAGTGCGCTCAAAATTTGTCACCTTTATTCCCTAATATAGGCCATCCAATTGGATGTAAGAAAAAAAATTACTTTTCTCATGGATTCACAGTTATGTTTTGAAGCACATCGATATGCTCTGTTCAATACCGAAGATGAGAAAATGGAAAAGTTTATCGAGTAAGAAAATTTTATATATGTTTATTTATTTTTTATATATATTTTTCATGATTGCACGGAACATAAGAATTTAATTGTTAATCACAGTAGATCAAATGCATGGGAAAGAGCAAGGAATCATAGTGGGGAATTCAGTAATTGGTTTAAGGAGAAATTTAAAAATATTGTAGTGCCAGATTATTTATGATGGCTGGCCAAATGACCCAATATGGTGGCCAAAAGATATACTGTATTTTTTATTAATGGATACCGATTTCATACCAAAGAACGGGATTCTCGATGCAAGACTCAAAATAGTGGAGTGACTTTATCGGCAGCAACTGATAGTTTTGCTAGTGCTAGGGACCAAAATTCCATCGATGGTGAGGTTATCTATTATGGAGCTATTCAAGATATCATTGAGGTAGATTATTGGGGTTGTTTTAGCGTTGTACTATTTAGATGTGATTGGTTTCGTAATGAAATAGATGATTATGGGTTAACTCGGGTGTACTTCAATAGATTATGCAGTACAGATGATCCTTTTTTGTTGGCATCACAAGTTTATCAAGTTTTTTATGTAGAGGATCCAATTGAAAAAGATGTTTATTATGCAAGCAATAAAGTACCTGTTGATTTGTATGATCTAGAGGAAGAGAATTGTCCCAATATTGGAGACACATTTTGGAGGGAACCTAATAATGACATTGGTTCCTCCTCTAGATTACTTGATGTTGATGTTAGATGGTCAAGAGAAGATCTACCTGTTGATATTGTTAATATTCCAACTAACGCACAACATTCACATGATATGATTATAGAATCGGAAGAATCAGAAGATGAGGATGTGTTTGATGATACTGATTGGGACTGGATGGTAGCAGATGATTAAATAAGAAAGTTCTGAAATTATTTTAAATATATTCTTTTTAGAGTAAGTGATAATGCATTTATATATATTAAGATTATTTTTTGTGTTGTCGATCACTTCTAAATCTATTTCATTTTCTTTTTAGGGAGATTATTATCTATCTGTTAAATGTCTTACAACATCATGGTCATTTTTATGTGCTGTGACTAATATGTCATGTGCTATTGTTGTTTTTGAAGGTTATTCAACTCCAGGGTGATCAGAGAAAAAATATTTCTATATTTCTTGTCCAGGTGATTGCTCTTTACACCAGGGTCGAATTTGAAGTGGGGTTTCAGTTTTTTGGAGGTGAGTTGGATGTTAAAGCTTTGATTTTTGCTTATGATGTTTTATACTTTAGCTTACTGTTTGTTGAAATGTTTGGTTAGAAATGTTTTTATGTATGCATTCCTTTGCAATTTATCTAGCAATTTTTGCAGTTGTTTATGCTGACTTTTTTGGTTCTCGAAATGCAATTAGATTCTTATGAGAGTTTAGAGGTTACTTAATATCATGTGGCTATTTAAGTAATCTAATTTTATCTATATATCCTTGAAATCGTAGACCTTGGACAAGTGCAATTGCCAAGATAACTGCTTAGAATCTTCTCTCATTCTTGCTTTTCGTCTTCATTTAGTCAGCAGGAGACAGAGGCTCGTACTTAATTTGAGGTACACCTTCCTCTGTACTCCCTTCTAGTCTATCCAAGTACATAATCTCTCCTCAGGTACATTCCTAAATTCGCCATGAGCTTCCTCTGAGTACTGGCATTTGTTGGTTAGAAAGGTGCAGATTACACATGGAAAATTGAAACAAGTTCCCCTTACTATTTGTAAATAGTTAATCTGGATTCTGGAGGTTGCAGATGGTTTAAGCAGGACTGTCGGACCTAATAACAGTGTTAACTGCCTATTCTAAATGGAACTCTTTCCTATAAATCATAAGTTTAATAAAATAGATAGTCTTAGTTGATTGTTTTCTTCTACGTTTAGGTGTGGCGTAAAGTTAAAAAAACAACATTTTGTAGTAGGAAACAAAAATGTGGTGTATGCTTTTTGACAGAGTATAGACTTCTAATTTGTCCGCTAATACTACTAAGTTAAGTTTTTCCTTAGGATTTGATTTCTACAAAAAATGGTTCCAAAAGCTAAATCTATGTTCTAGAGAGTGAGAGTGTTTGTGCTTCAGCATATCGGCATTTTGCCATCTCAAGTTTATAAATATTTTCTCAAATGTGCACTGCTTATATTTAAGCTCATTAGAACCTTAAATATGTCACTCACCTATTAAAAGGATGTGAGACCATATCTTCGGTGGCCACAATTTATTGAATGGCAGGAGTAATAAATTTCAGGCCAAAGGTGGCTTAGAACATGTGGGTATTTATTTCATGCATACTGCATTATGCCCAAACATTCTGCCGGAAAATTTGATGATTCTTTAGTCTTTTCCTTGCATCTGCATTTCAGCGATTTTATATTTGGTGCCACAACTGCCGTTGTGGTTAAAGTAGAAAACTCAGTCACATTGTTAATTGACCACCAAGAAACATCATAGGATGCACCCCAAGGTCAAGTAATTATTCACATTATGTTGAATATATTGTACTATCCATTTTGACACATTTCAACAAACAATACCAAAGATCAAGTCAAAATAGTGTGACAATGGTCTAATGTTGTGATAGGAAAGTGAATCCTTTAGCACAATTAAGTGCTGAAGTCAGAAATGTCATCTTAAGACATTCCAATCTTAATAGAAACCCCATATGAACTCTGTTAGGATACTTACTATAACCTTCTTTAAGAAACTATGTTTTCCTAAGCATATTTAAGTAAACTTCTGAAGTTGCTTCACATTCTCAAAATATGAAAAGGAAGGAAAAGCATGCCAGACATATACTACCAAATTACTGCTAAAAATCAAATAAAGAGCACAAAGGCCACTCATAGTATTTACATAATTGAATGGTGAAGAGCTCTCTGACACTAATTGAACTATCTCAGGAAGTTCTTGTTACTAAAGCGTTCTATTTGCAGGTTTTAAAAGAAGCTGAGAAAGTGAAGAATTGGTTGAATCAGGAGGAGGCTGAACAGAAAGAGTAAGTTCCCTTTTTCCTGCTCATGTCTTTCAAATTTTATCCTTTTCCTATTTCCATACATAGTTTTGCCTCTCTACTTTTTCTTTTCATACTTCTCCTTTTTTCAGAAATATATACTCATCTTATACTTGTCACACCTCCTTTTTACACCGAAGTTTTAATACATCCCGTGAAGGGCGTAATAAAGGAGTTTTTTCACTTTAAGGACAATTGAAACGGGATTCATTTTTTTTTATTAAAAGTTCAGAGTCGCCACTTGGGAAATTTATGGTGTCCCAAGTCACCGGTTTGAATCCCGAATCGAGGAAGGGTTTGACTCTGTTAAAAGTCCGCGAACCAGAAATTCGGATAAGGAATTCTGTTAACCCGGGAGAAGGTGTTAGGCACTCCCGAATTCTGTGGTTCTAGCACGGTCGCACAACTGTTGTATTTGATTTTATCTGATTTCCATATATATTCTATTTTTATGTGCCTTTTATTAATAACCCGCTTTTATTATTGAATTTTTACAAGAATTGCAACGTCGTGAAAATGTATCTCGAACCACGCCATACCAGTACGCCCGTGGCTTTTAACACATTTCGACTTCCTTGAGATTTAGATTTGGGTCACGTAAATATGCACCCGTATTTAGGAAAGTCATATTATTATCAATCGCGCCTAAAGCATCTAACGTATTATATATTTTGGGAAGACCGTAAAATTCGCTAAACGGCCTATCCCGAATACTAAGTATTTTAGTAAGCAATTAATGAGGGCCTCGCAATTGTATATTTGATTTGGCGAGGCTCGTCTCATTTTATTATTAAAGGTCATGCCTAAAGTGACTAGGTTTTCTATTGGTTTTTGTATCTAAAATGAAGGAAAAATCCTAGTTAATTATATAACAACTATTTAAAATTCTTTATTTATTGAGCTTTCATATCTTTTGGACCTTGAAATTGGCCCAAGGATAATACAAAATACAGTCATGCTTAAAGGAATCTGGTATGGCCAGGCTCGTACGAGCTTGCAATGTCGAGATAGGGCCTATTGAGGCCACCACGGCCTAAACTGGGCTACTCATTTCTGAGCATTAGGTTGAGCCCGAACAATGGTCCAAATGATAACCAAACATCTTATGAAATTGGATTATACACAATTCAGTCACATAAGGCCCAATCGATGGGCCAAAATTTATTATACTTAACTCCAATTACTTCACTTGTGTCAAAATTTCAGAACAAAATAATTATCAGTTCATACAATTCAGCTAGAGATTCCATACCTATTTACTGATATTTTTTCAAACTAGGATCAGTGATTAACCATTGAAACTAACTATAATCAACAAAATGCAAATCTAACAAGAGGTATAGTTTTAAAATCCAGAACATGCTAACACTGACTTATAGAAAATTAGTATTACTAAAACAAATGAAGTTGCTATTTTACTTGTTAACTTCTATAATCAAAATTAAACTATTCCGATCAAAATACACTGAAATCAGTATAAGCTTCCAAATTTATTTATAAAAATCTAATTGTTCGAACTATTTGAAATTTAACACTACTTTACTAATTCACTGGATTCTACAGTTCTATTAAAATACTATTACAAGTCAAATATCTCTAATCTAATATAAAAGTAAAACAGTCCGGATTTACAGTCCAATACAAGTTCAATCAATCCTGATGAATATACATTATTCAAACTGAATTTATATCTACTTAAATCTGATTACACAAAAGGTATCTATTGCTAACAGATTCATAAACAACAATTCCACTTGGTTTTTATTGCATCAAGCTTGAAATACAGCAAATAGAAGTGATTGTACCTTGAAAAGGAAGGAAATCGATGAGATTCTAGGTTTATTTGTATAGTAAAAGGAATCAGCAACAGCAATTCAATAGCAGTTCAACCACAGCCTCAATCAACACCAGATCTCAACCACAGCAAAGATAGACCAACAGAAAACCAGGCACTTGGCTAATACAATGTAATTTCACCAAACACTTGACAATCAGAACCAAACAGCCTCCAAATTAATTGAACTCTGGTGGAATAGTAAGATTTTTTGAACTTTTATACTGTTTTTTGGTATTTTTGAGTTTTGGAAATGATGAATTTCGAAAGTAAAGACCTAGAATTGCAGACGTGTTTTCAGGAAGATTTCAGATTGCCAAACTTATTCAATGAGGCCTAATGAGGCATATTTATAGATTTCAAAAGGGAGGGAAATTCAAACTTTGTTAATTACAAAGTAGTCCCCCTTTTATTTTAATGTTGTCTTTATTTTTTGTTAGTTATTCGATTATTACCCCTTATTTATGCAGAATTACCCCTGTTCCCCTATCTAGAACATTCTATCCTAATGTAATTCCCCTTTTGCCCCCACTTCTATTCAGCATTCACTGAATTACCCTTTCCTTATGTCCATATTACCCCTACTTCCTAAGGCTTATTACATTTAAACCTTTTGTTGTGCCCAACTTACCCCTGAATATGACTTGAATTTACTAACTACCATTCTGCCCTTTTAAATTCCAGATTTAACTATTAACTAATACTAACTATCAGAATTATTCCAAATTATCAAATAAAATGTAATCTAATCAGCTATAACCAATCGAACTAATCAAACTAACAAGTGACAAAATTATTTCTATCAAAATAGCAGACTTTAAACTAAAAGAAATTAATTCTCATAATCAGAATCAAACAATTAACACAAAACCAAACAAAATAAAAAAAAATTGAAAATTATCAGAATCTAATTGTTAACCCTAAGATTAATATCAAAAATTATTTATCGGAATTTTATCCTATTCTAATATCAGAAATTTAAATCTAAAAATATCAGAATCTGAAACCTAAAAACTAAACTAATCAATCTTTAAAGGGCAAACCCTAATTAGTAAACTAATCGTACAAAAAAAAAGAACATGCAAAAGACGTATAAATCAAGAAACAGAGAAACAAAGAGGAAAGAAAAACTTAGCTTTTTCGGACTTTCTACTTCTCTTTTCTTCTTTCTTTTCCTTTTTTTTTAGTTGAAAATTATCCAGGACTTCAAGAAGCCTTGGATATCATTTTTTGGTTTTAGGGTCGCTGGCAGACCTTTGGATCTTGATTTGTGTTTTTTCAGTGGCTTTTGGGATTTGATAATTTAGAAATAGGCTAAGGACATCAAAAGGAAGCCATTGTATGATTTTGGCATGATTTGAGTGAAGTAGTGTTCGCCGGAATTAGGGTTCCGGCGATACTTAATTGGATATTCGAGGTATTCTAGACTGATTTGAGGAAAACTAATTAGAGGGGTGGGATAAGAAGGCTAAGGTGATTCTGGGGTGTTAATGGTGTGGCGGTTGGTAAAGGCGGCGTCTCCTGCCGGTAGGGTTCCGGCGGGGACTAGAGAGAAGATAAGGGCGGCTAGGGTTAGACGAGAAAGAGACGAGGTGAATGATTTAGGCTTATACGTATATTTGCAATATTAAAAGACCCTGATGATCCATGGCTGTTAGATTAAATGTATCAACGGCTCAGATCTTTTGAGCCCCCTAAACGACACCGTCTGATTAAATGAAAACTCAGTCTCATCCGTTGGATTAACCAAATGAACGGCCCAGATTAAAAATACAAAATGCCGTCGTTTTATTTAGTAAAGAGATCAATCTTTGGCTGTTGGATCAGTTATTTCCACGGCTCAGATCAAATGATACTGAAACGGGGTCGTTTGGGTGTTTCTGGGCAGATCG
>MU726777.1:0-12357 GCA_026770625.1 Nicotiana glauca | reverse complement strand
CCTTTTTCTTCTACTTTTGACTCCAAAATTGCTCCTTAGCCTTCCTTAACCATTTTGTACCTACAATTCATGAAAAATACTAATAAGAGCATTTTGTCATCATATATATTATCAAAACAACTAAAAAATGTGATTGTTTAGGGCATGAATATAGTAAAATTCACCTATTATCAATATGCAAAGTTCATGAAAGATTTGGTGACGAAAAAGCGGTTGATGGATTGTGAAACAATAAAGACGACTCACCAAGTTAGTGCTATCGTGTATTCTATGGCCCCAAAACTTAAGGACCCTGGAGCGTTTACTATCCCTTGCATTATCGGTAGTGCAGATTTTGCCAAGGCCCTTTTTGATTTGGGGGCTAGCATAAATTTGATGCCTTATTCGGTCTTCAAGACTTTGGGAATTGGGCAACCTAGGCCAAACTCAATGATACTTCAATTGGCAGATCGATCGATGAAGCGACCCTTGGGAATAATTGATGATGTGCTTGTCCGAGGGGACAAGTTTATATTGATGGCCGACTTTTTCATTTTGGATTGTGATATGGACTTTGAAGTCCCAATTATTCTTGGGAGACCTTTCCTTGCAATGGGGAAGGCATGGGTTGATGTTGAAGCGGGTGAGCTAACTTTCCGAGTGGGACATAAGAAGGCCATTTTCCATGTTTACAAATCCATGAAGCAACCCAATAGCACAGAGGTGTGCTCATTTGTGGACATTGTCATAGCTGTGATAGTGGATGACACAAGTTCTATGATTAATGTGGAGGATTCCCTTGAGGCCGTGCCTCTAAATATGGATGTCAATGATGATGCAAGTAGAGTGGAGTGCATGGATACTTTACAGGGTATGGGCTCGCACTCTTGTAAGCCTAGGAAATTGTCTTTGGATCCTACAAACTGGGAAACTCAAAAAATTATCTTGGAGGATGATGCAAAGCCTTCCTTGGAGCATCAAAGAAGATCAAATGAGGCGACGCAAGAAGTAGTGAAAATAGAGGTTATCAAGTGGTTGGACGCCGAGGTGGAGCACCCTATTTCTGAAAGCTCTTGGACTTCTCCGATGCAATGTGTACCAAAGAAGGGTGGCATGACCGTGGTGACAAATTCTCAGAATGGGTTGATTCCTATAAGAACAGTCACAGGTTGGCAGGGTTGCCTGGATAATGGAAAATTGAACAAAATGACCCGCAAGTATCATTATCCCTTGCCATTCATTGATTAGATGCTTGACCGACTCGCTGAGCATGCTTTTTATTGCTTATTGTAAAGTTAGATGATAGACACATGGTGACGCTTCTTGATCTAGAGTGATGTAGTGGTAAAATGCGTCGTGCTGTGATGTTAAATCAGGCGCTTCTTGGGAGGCAACCCATGTCTTTTTCTTCTTGTTTTCATTGATTTTCTTTGTAGTGTAGGATTGATTGTTGTGCTAATTGGTTGTGAGATGTTGCAGAGATTGTGTCGAGGTAGTGCAAAACATGATAGAAAAATTGAACAAGTCTCTGAAGTTGCCAGTGCAGCCGCACTACACTTTGTGCGGTCCACACCGGTGTGAGCCAATGTGACGACTCTCTGAAGTTTTCCACATCGGCTGCATTGCATTTAGTGCGGTCGCGGTGGAGCTCTACGGCCGCGGTCCCTTTTTTGCGGACTGTAGAGGCCTGCTCCCTAAGTTTTTAATAAGACAACCCAGTGCGGACTGCGGTCCATCTTGTGCGGCCGCACTGGTAGGCAAGAATGGGTCCTATAGGTTTCTTTATAAATAGACCCCAAGGGACCCCTTTTACCCTTTTTGCAAACTTGAACCTCAGAGCATCTTGTTACTATTCACTATCTTCCCTATACCGTAATTCTTAATTCACATTGATTAACAGCACTTCATCTTCAATATTTGGTAACATTTCACTCAACTCTTCTTAGTTTAATTGTGTAATTTCAATTTTACATTTCTCTTAGCTTGTAGTTCTTCTTCTCCCCTTCTTTCTCTGATTGCTAGATTAGGTTAGTTTTAAAGGTAATTTTTGTGGATTTGGTGAGTATAATGGACTGGGTAATTGAGTAAGGACCCTAATTAGGTGAAAACTTGAACTTAAGAACAAAATCTCAAAACCCTATATCAGTGCCAAGTCTAGGCACCCACCACGGACCGCGGTCATGTTTGTACGGTGCAAGGTGGCTTCAGTGCGGCCGCATTAACACTTTGTGCAGACCATGGTGTGGAGCTTCTGAAAGATAACCTTTGTCAAGTGCGGCCACACTACATTTTGTGTGGTCTGCACTAGCCCAGCGCGGCCGCGGTACTACTTTGTACGGGCCGCGGTGGTGAGATTTAGAGAGCTTATGTTTAGGACCTTATACTTGTGCGGACCGCGGTCATTCTTGTGCAGTCCGCGGTGGCCTCAGTACGGCCGCACTACCATTTTTGTGCGGTCCGCACATGCCACGTTCTGCAACTATTTTTGCAACTATCTGCTTCTGTTTAGTATTTCATTCTGCATTTATGTTTCACTACTTCTATTGATACTAACAAAGTTAGATGCTTGTGCTTGCAGACAATGGTTAAACAATGAGGTAAAAGATCAAAGCAACCCGAGAGAGGTGATTCTTCCCGGGGAAGGAAACAGTGATTGGTTAAACTCACTCCCTAGGCTCGTCAAAACATATAGAAAATGAGAAAAGCAATTAAGGCAGCTGACAGAGCCTATGATCAGTCGGGGAGAAAGTCTGTGCCATCCCAATACATTTCCTCAGAATCAGTGCCAGCTTGTTCGTCTCCAGTTTTAAACTAATAGATGACATTCCTCCACCATCACCCACTACCCAATCACCAGAGCATGTTCCTACTGAATCGTCTGAGGGCTCAGCAGCCGGTAGTGGTATGTACTCCACCTCTCCCACAACTTCATTATCTGGGGAGAGTGCAGAAGGAGGTGAGGAGGAGGTGCAGGGTAAGGAGGAGGTGCAGTGAGATGAGGGAGTAGCTGAAGGGGCTGAGCCTCAGGTGGGAGGCATTGCCCGAACTAGAAGGCCCGAAGTTTGGGAGGATAGTTTTGTGAGCCAGGTGGCATACCATATTTGTGAGCCAGGTGGCATACCATATCATTGATAAAGATTTATTACCCCACAACCCTGATGTGCAGAGGCAATTTAGGGCTAGAGTGGGTTGGGAAATATTTATGGAGAAGTGTATAGATGCCAACAAACACATGGTCAAGTAATTTTATTGCAATGTAGCCCAAATCAAAAAGGGCTCCAAAGTGACCAAGGTTCATAACAAGACTGTGTTATTTGAAGGGCAATACCTGAAAGAATACTTGGGTTTCAATGAGGAGGATGAGACTCTATATCTGGCAAAGTTGGAGATGGGCGAGGAGGTCCGTCCATGGTTAGCTTAGTAATTGGCAATCCCATTTATTGTTCCTGAATGATTGATATTTGGGGTAAAAATACTAATGAGGACCCTGAACTTTGAGGCTAGGGGTTGGGAGACCTTCATTTGCAGTCGGTTAGACCTTACTACACATGACCAAACCCTTCCACTCCATCGGGATATGTTGGTTTCTTCGATTATGGCGGGATACCCCATAAATGTGGGGAATATGATGTCTCGCATTATCTCATTAGTAGGAGAGGAGCATGACTGGAATTACCCTTTCCCCAGCACCCTCTCTATGTATTTTCGGGATTTAGAGGTGGAAAAGAAGCCCTACGATGTCAAGAGCAAGGCGATAGCCCCATTCTCCCGACACAACTTGAAGGGGAATGACAACCTCGAGGAAAAGAACTACAAAGCCCCTGCTTCTGCCCCAACTGGCCAGTCTGAAGAGCCAATTATGGTAGAGGTCCCCACTAAGCCTGCCTCCATTGTTGTTACATGCCTCCCAGTCCTTCCACATTATCAGTCATTCCTCCTGGCCCTTCCACATCAGCAGGCCCGGAGATCCCATCATCTCGGGCCTATCCTATCACTGCCCACCAACGGAGCCAGATGCTTTAGAGTCTAAACAACTAGATGGATACTTCTTCGTCCAAGTTGTCTACCTTGACTTCCACCATTGTAGCTCAGTCGGCACCTCATCCGGCACAGGTCCCATAGTCTCTTGAGGATGGCTTGAATAAGATACTTTACAACCAGGAGAAGATCCTCAGTACCCAGTCTGATTTGGCAAAGGCAGTTGATTCACATGGCAAGGCTCTAAAGGAGCTTTCCAAGGAGCACAAGAAGCTGCGCAAGACACGGGCCTCCAGGGAGTCCGTGAAGGAGCTGAGAGCGGATGTGGATAGATTGAAGGCAGACCAGCTACCTTTAGACTTATTGTTTGAGGACCCAGCTCCAGCAGCAGTGCCAACAACAGTCACAGATCCGGAGCATACAGAAAGGCCTCCAAAGAAGAAGAGGAAGATCCCTAGAGCAGATGATGCCATCATCCAGCTGGCGGACCCACCAGAGGCTTCCTCCAGTCAGCCATAGGATGTACCAGATCCAAAACCGGTCCAGGTCCAGTCCCAGGTCCCAGCAGCTGAGCAGCAGGATACCGGGAACCAGCCTGATGTTCCCGAGCATACCGAGGACCCAAGGACCCAAGGACCACTCATGATCCTATGCAGACGGAAATGGCTTAGGGAGTCTTCATATCCTTTCTTTATGACTTTTTGGTGCTTATTTGTTAGTTGGCATTGGGAACAATTCCAGCTTTTATTTGAGGAGGTGCGCCCTACATTTTATTTTGGATGACTGTATATATGATACATTTTTATGCTTTCTTGATTTTTCACATTTGCTCTGTATATAATCTTACATTTAGTTACTTTTATTGCACTTTTTATCTTTCATTTGGTCTGTATATAAAGTTACATCATTGTATATATTCATTCCCCGTTGTATATTCATTCCCCTATTGTACATATTCATTCTATTATCTATTTTCTCAAAAATAATTCGTTTTTAGCTTCTTATATAGGCTCGTGGCTTTTTGTTTTGTTTTGGACATTTTTAATAAGCCTTTGGTTTTCGTAATGCCACGGTTCTTTCCAAAGATGGAGTATTATGTGAACCGGGTGGCTCTTCCCAATGATGGATGGCGTGACAACCTTCTTAAGGGTTTGATTCTATTTTTGTTTCGTTTTTGGTAGTTATAGTTAAGGGTACCTCAAGCAAAGCTTCACTTGATCCTAGCACATTTGCCTTTGATCCCATGGTCAAAGACAAAATGTTGTGTTTAGGGTGGTGAAAGTCGTGACCTTGAGACTCTTGTGTTGACCTGTAATCATCAAATGGTTTTTCAGGACCATTGGGTTCTCAAATTGTATCTAAGGTCATTGTGCGCCCCGACTCTATGTATTTATCAATCCTTAGCTTGTGTGGTGAGAAATCGGATTGCGAGTCCATGTCCCGATCCATTAGTCTATAACTTGCCCTGAATGTTTGTTGAGGTGAAATCTTAAGTGAAACTTGACTTGAGAAGTGATTCTAGGCTCCCCTTGATCCAAATTATAGTTGAACAAATTCCATAACCTACCAATGATATGATCCCTAGTTAACCCTTTTGAGCCTTAGACCTTTTTCTTTCAAGAACCATGTTACAAGCCTATACTCATTCTAAAAGATACCCTCTCTTGTCACCCGATCTTTCCTCTAGCATATGGCAAAAGTACAAGTTTAGGGGGAGAGACGAGGATGACAACAAAGTGTTATAAGGCACAAAACTGAAAACAAGGAAAGGCAATGAAAAAAAAGAAGCAAAATACAAAAAGAATGCTCAATATGAGAAAAGAATAAAAAGTGATTCGAAAAAAGCAGAAGAAAGAAAGGTATGGAAAGTTGAAAAAGGAGAAATGATTTGAATTGCATAAGAAAGAGTGACAATGTGTCTCTCTCTAACCCCTTAGAAAGAGATGAAGTAACTCAAAGAGTCAAGTGAATTGTGCCAAATGAATCAAAAGAAGTGCTTAAGGGAATATGAAACCCACTTAGATCAAAACAGTTCCTACCCTGAACCAAAATCCTTCACAATGACTCCACAAAAGCCCTATATAATCTTGAGTTGAATAAAGCTTACATTACTGGATACCTACATAAGGGGCAAGCACATGGTACTTAGAGTCAGACTTGTGACATTTTCTTGAGAGAGATGAGTTAATTCCCGTTAACCTCATTTTTTTGTCAATACTCTAAAAGGTGAGGTTTGCTTAGGGAGAGTTGAGGATATGTGAGTTTGGGTTCGACAATGACTAAAGTAATTGAGAGAGTTCTTTGATATGTTGAGTCAACTCTTGATGCTCTTGTGTCACACTTGATCCATAGTTTTTCAAAGGTTAAATGTTGTTAATGATTCATTCGTATTGGGGGAAATTGTTAGTCCCAATTGATGCTTGTTGAGGATATACTTTAGGATAGCTGAAAATTCTTGAATTTTCCTTTAAGGGGTGGGTCTTATTTTGTTTGATTGAGGACAAGCAAAAGCTTAAGTATGGGGGAGTTGATAACTAGGGATTTTGACGTGTTTATACTCCTTCCTGCTTATGCTTTGATTATAAATTCTTAAAAAATAGTCCCTAAAGGCTTATAAGTTGTGCTTGATAGCATGTTTGATCAACAAAGTGACTCAATGTTAAAGATCGACTCAAAAGAAGTGAAATCTGCACAAGTACCAAAGATAAGGCAAACTCAGGACAAACAGGCCTAGTACGGCCGCACTACATTCTGTGCGGTCCGCACTAGGGAGATTGAGAGTAGATTTTAAGGCATCAAACCTAGTGCGGCCGCAGACCATTCTATGCGGTCCGCACTAGGAAGATTCAGAGAACTGGCAAAACAAGCTTCAAGGCAGTGTGACCACAGTCGATCTTTTTAAATAATGTAAAAAAGGAATGTAAGTAGGCGAGGACTTTCTTCAAAATTCTTTTTTAACCAAGTGTTCAAATGACACTGTTTGGGGTATTCTAACTCAGCAACGACGTACTAGCTGTTCGCGGTCCGTACTGAATGCTCTGCAGCCACACAACCATTATGTGCGGTCCGCAGAAGAGAAGATCAGAGAGATGCAACTTGCCCAAGTTCAAGCCATCGCGGTCCGCGGTCATGTTTGTGCGGACCGCATTGGAAGCCTCCGCGGCCGCGGTCCATACTGCACGGTTCGTGGTGCCTGAGATCAGAGAGGCAAGACTTCTAGTCCAAGAGCCTAGTGCGGCCACAGTCCATTTTGTGCGGCTCGCACTGACCCTGCAAGGGCATTTTTGTCCAGTTTTTTTAGCTTAGTATAAATAGAACCTTTTTCCATTTTTAGGGTATCAGTTAATTTAGAACAACTGTTGCGCTCGTGGGAAGCTATTTTGTAGCCATTTTTGGTACTTTAATGTAGCTTTAGCAATTAAATCATTATATTTACTTTAGTAATTTAATATTATGTCTTTCTCTTCATCTATTTCTCTATTTTCTTCTTCAAGCATGAGTAGCTAAACCCACTAGCTAGGTTTGTGGCTCAACCTTAATGTGGGTAATTGATGAGTGTTGTGATATAGGGTTAGATTGGCTTTGGGTGTTTGTTATTTGGGTTAATTTTATGGTTTAATTTATGAATTAGTGGATGCAAACACTGATTTATGCTAAGTTGACTTGGGTTCTTCTTGAGAAAGAGATTCTAAGTCTCCAAAATTGACCCAACAAGGAATTGGGATGGACTCAAGAGATTTGATAATCCCAATTAAAGGGTTAACCCTCGAGAGAGTAATTACCCGAATTGAACCCTAGTTGTCTAAGCAAATTTGCCTACCCAATTGGTCTTAAGAAAGTCAATAGGGCAAAATCACTCTCTCTATCGAGAGGTGTGAGAGTGGGTAAAATCATGCAATGGTTATAAAATATTTCCCCAATCATGTCAATCTTGCCTTAGACGTAATTACCCATCAATTAGCCACCTAGGTGAAAGTCACTATCCTAGTTCCTTTCAAACCATTAGATACAACTTGTAGCAATTTACTCTTAGATTAATATAGTTGCAATTATAATTTGTAGGTTAATCATAGTGGAATATAAAGAAAAAATAAAAATGAATAGATGGGATATTTGGAACAAATATGCAATTCCAACCTAAATAGATACTCAACTCCATTTCTAGCTCCCTGAGGAAATCGATCCCGACCCACAGATTGAGTAAAAGCTATTGACCCTCTCTTGCTACCTTTTATTGGTGCGGAGTAGGCAGCGATCAAAACCCTAATCAAGCAAGTCTTTCAACTGCTCCTTCAACTCTTTCAACTCAGGCGGGGCCATACGATACGACGGGATAGAAATGGGCTGAGTGCCCGGAGCCAAATCAATGCAAAAGTCAATATCCCTGTCGGGTGGCATATTCGGCAGGTCTGATTGGAATATCTCAGGAAACTCGTGAACAACGAACACAAAATCAATAGAAGGGACCTCAGCACTAGAATCACAAACATATGCCAAATAATCTAAACACCCCTTCTCAACCATACGTTGAGCCTTCACATAAGAGATAACCCTATGGGTACAATGACCAGGAGTCCCTCTCCACTCTAAACGAGGCAAACCCGATAAGCTAAGGTCACAGTCTGGCATGACAGTCCAAGATAGCGTGGTAAGGTGTTAACTAGTTCATCCCCAATAGGACATCAAAATCAACCATGTCCAGAAGAACCAAATCTATATGAGTCTCAAGACCTCCAATAACCACTATACACGAGCAAACGACACGATCCACCATAATAGAATCACCCACCGGCGTAGACACATAAACATGGGCACTCAAAGAATTACTTGGAATGAACAGATACGGCGCAAAATAAAATCGAAGCTCTCTACCACAAGCCAGAACAGTAACTTTACCTCCACCTCTAGCATCTCTACCTCCACCTCTAATACCTCTACCTCCACATCTAGCTAACTGAGCGGGCTGGACGAGTCCCTCAATGAATCTCCTCACTCTCTCTCAAAATGGAAAGTATGATAAGAGCATGACGATCCAAGTCAATGAATATAATCTCGTACTGAGTAACAGTCATAGAACCATGCTGGAGACGCTCAAACTGCCTCTGATAGACCCCTCTCTGAGGGATGGGGAGAAACTTCTCCAGAAATAGGTGCGTAAACTGTTCTTAAGACAAAGTTGATGACCCAACTGGTATAGCCAATCAATAATCTCTCCAACAGGTCATGACGGATCCAGACAAGAGAAAGGTAGCAAAATTGATTCCATTGGTCTCCACGATCCCCATGTTCCTGAAAACGTCATGACAACTATCTAAATAGTCCTGGGAAGCCTCAGTAGATGCACCGCTGAATGAAGTTGTGAAGATCTTGGTGAAACTTATCCCACCTCACAAAGCCTCCGAAGACGTCGCTGATCTATCACCGGTCTGTGCTGCTGTACGGCTGAAGAAGCGGTACGTGACCTCTCCATTCATAAAAGGACAAGAGTAGAGGTTTCAATTTAGCATTGAGAGAAAAAAAATCGCACGATAGGGAAGAATAGAAGTGAAACTTTTCCTAACTCTGTAGCCTCTAGGGATAAATACAAACATCTCCGTACCGATCCCTCAGACTCTATTAAGCTTCTCGGTGAACTGTGAGACCCATTTAACATAGAGCTCTGATACCAACTTATCACGGCCCGAATTTTCCACCCTTGGGAGTCGTGATGACGCCTACTAATATGAGCTAAGCAAGCCAAACCTTTAGTTCAATTACTTCATTAACCAATTATTTCTTTTTAACAATTATAAGTTGATAACATGATAACAACGAAAATTTAAATTTAAGCGGAAGACAAATATAAAATATATAAAAACTATATCTATTATACTTAATCCTTAGCCACCCAAAATCTGGTGTCACAGTGTCACATACGGTCTAAGATTTACCACAAATAAAGTCTGAAGAAATAATAATACATTGTTCTAGAATATAAGGGAAATGAAACAGCAATAGTAGGTAGAAGAAGACGCCAAGGCCTGCGGACGTCTGTACGACTACTTCGGGTCCCCTGATGAGCAAGAATCAGCAATCTCACCGCGGTCCGAAGACTAGAACACTGGGTTCTACACAAAAGAGTGTAGTATGTAGTATAAGCACAACTGACCCCATGTGTAAGTAAATGCCTAGCCTAACCTCAACGAAGTAGTGACGAGGCTAGGACCAGACTACCAAATAAACCTGCGCAATTTAACTATATACAGTAGAAAAGAAGTACAGAAAGAAGCAGTCATATACAGTCAAGTATGGGAGGGGGGAAAACATGCTGCAGGAAAACACCGAATAGTAACAGAAGAGAAATAAATAAATATGAGAATCACCACAATTTAATTGAGAATAGGATAGGAAAATCATGTTGTGGGGTACAACAAGTATCAACAGGAAGCCAAAAATTTAGTGTGGAGAAATCGTAGTACAATTACCAATAAAATTTAGGAAATCAAAGAAAAGTGCACGACATCACCCTTCGTGCTTTTACTCTCTCTCACCAAAACAATACACGACATCACCATTCGTGCTTTACTCTCTTCCTCACCCAAACAACAATCACAAGGCAAATAGGGTAAGGGAATCTACAACCTCGAAATAAAGTCAAGTAACAACAGAAAATCAGTAAATAAACGTAAAGGACAACGTAACTCAATTATCAGCAAGGGTCAGGGAAATCAAGGATAAGCGCACAGCATCACCCTCCGTACTTTTACTCTCGTCCCCACTATAAGAATCAATATAAAAGGCACGGAATGGTACATCGTGTGGTACAGCATCACCCATCGTGCTTTACACTCTTTCCTCACTATAAGAAGAGATATTAAGTTTTTTGCCGAACGGGAGAAAATATAATATCTTACGTTCTTGTGTATTTAATAAAAGAATAAATTTATTGCAAAAGGAGATATTACGTATCCTAGAAATAGGAAGAACATAATATATGTCTTGAGCGCATAGTGTAATTATAAGGAGAATGAAAATCAATATTATATTTATTTTAATTCATGAAACTGCTTAAAACGGTTATTCTCCGAGTTTGGCTACAAGCTGGTGGTCATGAATTTGACGGACTCCGCTTGACCTGAAATTTGGTAGGTTCATCGAAAACGATCTAGTGAGAAAAACTCACTGCTAAGCAATGAATTGTGCTATTTTTCGGCATTGTAAGGTCGTTTAGATATCGGATATATTTGTATTAAATCTGAAACATGATAATTTAACTTGATATGATATATAGAAAGAATGCAAATCACATGGATTTAATCTTAAATACACCAAAAATACTTTATTCAGATTTGGTCAAGTTTTTGGCGATCGTGAATTTTACGATCTCCGAATGACCTGAAATTCAGCAGGATCATCAGAAACGATCAGTTAAGTAGAACTCACTGCTGCAGTGAATCACATCATATTTTGACGATTCGGGATCATTTAGATGAGTTTTTTGGAGGTTTGTTAGATTAATATGTGATTTACATACGAAAAGTCATTCTTTCTATTATTTTATTTATGTCTAATCTGGAACACAATAACACATGTTGATTTGACATGAATTGGTATATGATAAGAATGTAGGTTATATTTTAAATTCTTAAAAATTTTTACTTAAAATGGTAATTTTTCAAGTTTGGTCGCAATTTTTGGAGATTGTGATTTTAACAATCTCCGATTGATATGAAATTTGGTAGGTTTATCAAAAACAACCCAGCGAATAATACTCACTGCTATACAGTAAAAAATATTAATTTTAGCATTTTAAGATTGTTTAAATGGGGTATTAAATATATTTTTTAATTATGGAACTTAATCCTCAGAGAAAAGTTTATGGTTGTGATAAAGTGGTGATAGGAATTAACCCATATAGTCTTCATTTTTATTTGTAGTGAGATAATAAATTTATGCATTGGCATTAGGATTTTTTCCATATCGGATAAATTTATTATAAACTCACTGGATATAGTTACCAGTTATTGATAACTTGTATTAACTCTATTTGAGTTTAAAGGGTTGAATCAATTTTGAAACTAAAATACAATCATGATCAAGTGGTGATAGAAATATATTTTTATCGTCTTCCACTATTAATTTCAAGTGAGTAATAAATTTATGCGTTTACTTTAGGTCTTCCTCCATAACGGATAAATTTATTGTAAGTTCACTAGGTGAAGTACTAGTAATTGATATCATGTACTTATTCTCTATTTGAGTATACATGTTAGATCAATGGAACTAGAGCTATTAATTATGATGGTCACTTGACTTAAATTAACAGTATACTCTCTATCTGAGTTGGGTCGTTTTTAATAATTGCAGTGAATAATCTGGCATTACATATGTATGTTGCATGAGTAGTTCTTTTCCCATTGA
>MU726775.1:39840-50013 GCA_026770625.1 Nicotiana glauca | reverse complement strand
GTAGAGACGAGATGGTCAACTTTGACACACTCTAGTGGTCCAAATGATCATTTATCTTCATTACACATATTATTCTGTGGATTTATTCTTTATTGACATGATTCTAATCAAATTGAGGAAACAAATAAACACGTAGTTCTTTCATAGGAAAATTTCCCAAATTTCTCTTTAAAACATAATCCAATTATGTTTAAGCCACAAAAGGGCAACAATAACTTAATCAAGTTCAGGCAGCAACACAGGCATGCGCAAATCATACCGAGGTGACAGCCCGATCCAACAGAAATAATGTGCACTTGTTGAGGGTCGACGGTGCGCCTATAGATACATCTATTAATCTGCCGAGGCATTCGACCCGTTCCAAAATAAACACACACAGACAGATAAATAGTCCGGAAGTCATCGTGAAGCAAATATCCAGGAAGAGTCAATTCTCTTTTATTAATTTTGGGAAAAATGAAGCTTAAGTCTTTAGAAAAATAAAATTATCAATTTAATGTGATTTATTACCCCGCTCGCAAATCATCCATGCGACGCGATACACATAATATACGTGCTCAGATAGCCAATTAGAATTTTATCGAGGAATAGTTATCCAATTAAGAAATTTCTCTGTTTAATAATTCAGGAATGTTGTTTAATCTCTTTTAAATTTGCTTACAATCAGAGGTGGTTTGAACAATTCAAGTCATTAATGAGTCCATAATTTATTCAAGTATAGCATGCTTTTTGGGTCCTAATCTACCCGGACAATAGCATAATAGTAGCTACGCACGGACTTTCGTCACCTCGTGCGTACGTATCCCCCACAAATAGGAGCACTTAATCATTCACTTTACCTATGGGGTAATTTCCCCCTCACAGAATTAGAAAGGAGACTCACCTCGCTCCGAAGACCTGCCACCGGCATTCTACATCCTTCCGAAGGCTTGAACCAACGCTCAACGCTTCGAAACTAGCCAATGATCATACAAATTCATTAATATATGCTCAACTATACCTTACAACTCAATTTACAACAATTCCTAACCCCGAACGAAAAGTTGACCAAAATACCCTCGGGCCGACGTGCCCGGAATCCGAAATTTTTCGAAGGTAAATGTTACCCATGACCTTCGGAATTCAAATATATAATTTTCTCCTACTTCCATTCTCAAAATCGTGGCTAAATCCAAGTTTACCAATTTCTAGGTTTTCAACCAAAACCTCAATATTTACTTTAATTTCCATGATTAATTCCATGTATAAACTTGTATTTAACATAAAACCAGTATAAATTCCTTACCCCACGCTTGATGATGAAAAGGACGCTCCAAAGTTTCTCCAAAATCGCTCCCATGGAAGAAAAATGGATTGAAATGAAATCAACCCACGCTTTAAAATAACCCACTGCCTTCAGTCATTTTCGCTTCTGCGAACTTTTGACCGCCTATGCGGTTTCGCTTTTGCGGATAAAAGGCCACTTCTGCGGCTTAACCCTGGCCTAGCCTCCTTCGCTTCTGCGAAGAGATTTTCGCTTCTGCGGATGTCGCTTCTGCGGCTTTCTAACCGCTTCTGCGGTTTTGGGCTTGAGGAGGTTGACCGCTTCTGCGGTCTGGGGGCCGCTTAAGCGGAACCGCTTCTGCATTCCCTGGGCCACTTCTGCTATTTTCCCTTGGGCCTGGCCCCTTCTGCTTCTGCGGGATTTTGACTGCTTCTGCGGTCCAATAACCGCAGATGCGGTTATGACAGAAGCAGCACACTCAGCCTTCCAAATTTCCAAATTTTGATCCGTTAACCACCCGGAATCCACCCGAGGCCCCCGGGACCCCAACCAAACATACCAACCAATCCCAAAACACATTCCGGACTTGCTCGAGGCTTCACATTACATCAAACAACGCTAAAATCATGAACTACACCCCAAATCCAAGTTTATGAACTTTAAAATTTCTAACTTCTATTTCCGATGTTTAAACCAATCAAAACACATCCGATTGACTTCAAATTTTGCACACAAGTAATATTTGACATTAAGGTCCTACTCCAACTTCCAGAATTTGATTCCTACCACGATATCAAAAAGTCAACCCCCCGGTCAAACTCTCCAAAAACCTGCAACTTTTTATCTTTAGCCAAATGGCTTCAAAATGGTCTATGGACCTCCGAATTCACTTTCGATCGCGCCCCCAACTCCAGAATCACTATACGGAGCTATTCACAGTCTTGGAATTCCAAATGGACGTTGATAAAACTAAAATTCTCTTCAAGCCAAACTTATGAAATTTCTTCTAAAATGCCAACTTCCACAATAGGTGCCAAAAAGCTCCCGGGTTATTCAAAACCCAATCCGGGCATATGCCCAAGTTCGAAATCATCATACGAACCTGCTGGAACCTTCAGATCCCGATTCTGAGGTCGTTTACTTGAAATTCAAATCTTAACTCATTCTTTCAACTCTAAGCTTTCGAAATGAGAATTCTCTTCCCAAATCAACTCTGGACTTCTTGAAATAAAATTCTGACCATGCGTACAAGTCATAATACCTGAAATGAAGCTGTTCATGGCCTCAGACTGCTGAACGGAGCACTGGTACTCAAAACGACCGGTCAGATCGTTACAGATTGTTACCTTTGGAACCGATTCGTCTACCACGCTTCATGCGTACAGTAAACTCTATCCTTCAGGGACTTTAAATTTTAATATGAGCATTTGTAGCTGAAATATGATATTTGATTTTGGATCAGCACATGCTTCTGGCATTTGACTTGAATTATCTTCTAAGTGAGGATCATATAAATGATAATTCGATTCATATAGCATATTTTTCAGCTGTTTATTCCATTCCCTAGATGTTAGAAAAACTAACATATATCCCCAATCTTCTTTTGGAAACATATCCTTATGCATTGTGGTAGAGAAATTAATCATATACCACACATCAAAAGATAGTAAAATATTTGATTTCTGATCCTAAACCAATTATGAGGGGAGGACTTATCATATATTGTTGGTCTGATGCATACAAGTGTTGCTATATGCAATTTAGAAAATCTTAGACCAACACATGAAGCTTTGTTCTCATAAACAATAGTTTAGCCATTAATAGGAGGTATTCACTGCTAAACTAGCTTGTATTTAAACCAGCATTATCAAGATGAACAATCTTGATTTCATAATCTGAAAATTATGCTCTTAAGTGAGAAAAGCAATTTCAAATGCCAAACTGCAGGTTGACAATAAACATACATGTAACCGTCTTATATATGCATCTTATATAGGTGAATGGGCCCATATTCACCTTTTATATATTTTAGAATCAGGGGTGTTAGACCCAACTTTAGCTAGCATAATCAACTTATAATGAGAACAAGCAACACAGGAGAATTCATGAACAATTTTCTAGTTCTTTAGTATATGCTTATCTAAATTCTCAAATAGCTCATTTTAAAAATGGCAAATGAAAATTTCAAGTTTATCATGGTATGTGATATCTCCTAGTAAACTTCTAGTTTACTATGATATAAACTTTTGCATTAGTAAAGTTCTAATTTACTGTGGCTACTTTTGTATTAGTAAACTACTGGTTTACCGTGATACATGATGTAGTACAAATCGAAGAATAAGGAGGGTAACTTCTCATATACATATTATTTCACCGCCTATGATTGTGGAAACATGAAGATTTTTAATTTTCCATTCATTTATAGTCTCAAAATGATAGCCATTTATTTTAGTAAACTTCGGGTATACTACAGCATATGTTTTGACCATAATCATATAATATGAATGACATATTTGTAAATAAGCTCTTCGAGAGCCTTCAAATATTATCCACAATCGAATATTTATCGGACAGTACTGGTGTCATGTGTCTTCTAGGCAAATAGTTAGCTCTTCGGGAGTTGTTGATACGTTTTGTATTATCAAATATTGCTCAGACACTTCTGGTATCATAAGATAAAATCACAATCAAATAAACACTTATTTAAGCACAAGAAAACTCCTCTTCATAATATTTTCCTACTTTAGGAGGCAATTTCAATTGTTGTAACGACCCGACCGGTCGTTTTGAGTACCAGCGCTCCGTTCAGCAGTCGGAGGCCATGAACAGCTTCATTTCAGGTATTATGACTTGTACGCATGGTCAGAATTAAATTTCAAGAAGTCCAGAGTTGATTTGGAAAGAGAATTCTCATTTCGAAAGCTTAAAGTTGAAAGAATGAGCTAGGATTTGAATTTCAAGTAAACGACCTGGAAATCAGGATCTGAAGGTTCCAACAAGTTCGTATGATGATTTTGGACTTGGGCGTATGCCCGGATTGGGTTTTGAATAACCTGGGAGCATTTTGGCGCCTATTGTGGAAGTTGGCATTTTAGAAGAAATTTCATAAGTTTGGCTTGAAGAGCATTTTAGTGTTATCAACGTCTGTTTGGAATTTCGAGACTGTGAATAGCTCTGTATAGTGATTCTGGAGTCGGGGGCGCGATCGGAAGTGAATTCGGAGGTCGTTAGACCAATTTGAAGCCATTTGGCTAAAGATAGAAATTTGAAGGTTTTGAAAATTTTGACCAAGGGGTTAACTTTTTGATATCGGGGTCGGAATCAAATTCCGGAAGTTGGAGTAGGTCTGTAATGTCAAATATGACTTGTGTGCAAAATTTGAGGTCAATCAGACGTGATTTGATAGGTTTAAACATCGGGAATAGAAGTTTGAAATTTTAAAGTTCATGAGCTTGAATTTGGGGTGTAATTCGTGATTTTAGCATTGTTTGATGTGATTTGAAGCATCGAGCAAGTCCGGAATGTGTTTTGGGATTGATTGGTATGATTGGTTGGGGTCCCGAGGGCCTCGGGTGGATTCCGGGTGGTTAACGGATCGAAATTTGGAAATTTGGAGGGCTGAGTGTGCTGCTTCTGTCATAACCGCATCTGTGGTTATTGGACCGCAGAAGCGGGACCGCAAATGCGGTCAAAATCTCGTAGAAGCGGAAGGGGCCTGGCTTAAGGTAAAATCGCAGAAGCGGCCCAGGGACTGCAGAAGCAGTTACGCTTAAGCGGCCCCCAGACCGCAGAAGCGGTCAGCCTCCTCAAGCCCAAAACCGCAGAAGCGGTTAGAAAGTCACAGAAGCGACATCCGCAGAAGTGGAAATTTCTTCGCAGAAGCGAAAATGTGAGGCTAAGCCCAGGACCGCAGAAGAGACTAAATGGATGCATAAGCGGACTCCGCAGGTGCGAAATTATTCCGCATAAGCGGAAAACGGCTGGGGCAGAATGTTTTAAAATCCGATTTTGGGTCATTTCTCATCACATTTTTTTTGGCTTGGGGGCGATTGTGGAGAGCTTCAAGGAGGGGATTTTCGCCATCAATGTTAAGGTAAGTTATTTCCACCTATTATAAGTTAAATACATTGATCATGTATGAGATTAAGCAGGGGATTAGTGTAAATATTGGAGTTTTGGTTGGAAACCTAGAAAATTATAAAACATGGATTTTAGCCACGATTTTGAGAATGGAAGTAGGAGAAAATTATATATTTGAGTTCCTAAGGTCATGGGTAACCTTTACCTTCGAGAAAATTTGGATTTCCGGGCACGTGGGCCCAAGCGCATTTTGGTCATTTCACGAAATGAAGTTGGGAATTCGTATAATATGAATTGTNAGGTGAGTCTCCTTTCTAATCCTGTGAGGGGGAAATTACCCCATAGGTGAGTTAAATTGATTATGTGCTCCTAGTTGCGGGGGCTACGTGTGCACGAGGTGACGAGAGTCCGTGCGTAGCTACTATTATGCCATTTTCCGGGTAGTTAGGACCCATCAGCATGCTATACTTGAATTAAATTGTGAACTCATTGATGACTTGAATTGTTTAAACTATCCTTGATCAGTAAACAAAATTTAAAAGAAATTAAATATCACTCCTAAATTGTTAAAAAGAGAATTTGCCTATTTGGATAAGTAATCCTCGATAAAATTCTAATTGGCCATCTGAGCACGTACATTATGTGTGCCGTGTCGCATGGATGATTCGCGAGCGAGGTAATAAATCACATCAAATTAATAATTTGGATTTTCTAAAGACTTAAGCTTCGTTTTCTCAAATTAATAAAAGAGAATTGACTTCTTCCTGGATATTTGCTCCACGTTGACTTTCTTGACTGATGTTTTGTCTGTGTGTGTATTTTGGACCGGGCCGAACGCCTCGGCAGATTAATAGATGCATCTATAGGCGCGTCGTCGACCCTTGGCTAGTGCAAATTTATTTCTGTTGGATCGGGCCGTCGCCTCGGTATGATTTGCGCATGCCTGTGTTGCTGCCTGAACTTGATTAAGTTCTTGTTGCCCTTTTATGGCTTAAACATATTTGGATTATGTTTTAAAGAGAAGTACGGGAAATTTTCCTATGAAAGAACTGCATGTTTATTTGTTTCCTCTATTTGATTAGAACCATGTCCATAAAGAATAAATCTACGGATTAATATGTGAAACGAGAATAAATGATCATTGGACCATTAGAGTGTGTCAAATTTGACCATCTCGTCTCTACCCCTTCGGGATTAGGCGGGACACTCATTGAGTACACATTGATTACGTACTCATACTACACTTCTGTGCATTTTTGTGCACAGGTATACTTCATTTTAGCGGCCTACTGGGCGCAGCAGCACGGACGATTTAGGGACTAGGTGAGCTGCAAATTGCAAGGCGGCCTGCAGCTAGTGTAGTTCCTCTCTATACTTTGATTATTTATTTCCTGTCCATTGTATTCCGGACAGAGGTTGTATTTTATTTCATTATCAGTAGTCGCTCATGCACTTGTGACACCGGGTTCTGGGATGGTTTTCGAAAAGTTCGATTTAATTGTTATTGTTAATTTGAATTGAAGCAAAACCTTTTTATTTGTGAAAATGGAAAGAAAATTCTAGAATTTGTTGTATTTAAAAATGATTTTTTAAATCGGTAATCTAATTGGATGGCCTGACCGCGGTGTCCGGCGCCACCACGACCCTTAGTGGATTTTGGGTCGTGACAATTGTATTAGTTCTTCAGAAGAAAATTTAAAATATGAAATATTGAGTATATATTCTCTCAATTATATTACCTCTTCTGGAGGTGAATCGTAATATATTTGCGTCAAGAGCGCGTTCACATTTACCAGATTTATTAATATTATCACATTCAATTCAGGGAATGAATTATTATTATCAAAAGTTCTCATCCTTCAGGAAAATCGAAAATAATTATCTAAATGCGCATTAATAACATCAAATTGTGATGCCTCGACCTCTTTTAAAATATTTACTACTTCAGGAGCAAATCGAGGCGTGCATTTAATATATAGAATATTTATGTAGCTTATCTTCAATTGTAACCATAGAAAGCCTAAATGATCACTTCTGGTGATCATAGGCATATACCACTTCTGGTGGTTAACAAAATATAATTACAATGAGATATATGAAATATAACCACTTCTGGTGGTTGTATATTTCTTGCAAACTCTGCTAGAGTTTAAGTTGATCTAATAATGTTATCCATATTCTTCAAAATGACATAAATAAGATATATTATAGTCAACATCGGTATCAAATCATAACTTTTATTTATGTATAACAAACAACAAAAATTAAAATATTTACATTTCTACAGATTCACCACCGATTACATGACTTGTTTCTCCTTCTGGGAGTGCAAAGTAATCAGCTACATCCAAATGCATGAAGTCTAAATTATCTTCAGAAATAAAATTTGCTTCAGCATTTTTCTCTGTCTTCTTTAGGGAGGCTTGATAAAGCTCAACCAGGTGCTTTGGCGTACGACAGGTACGTGACCAGTGCCCTTTTCCTCCACATCTATAGCATGCACTTTCTGCATTTGGTGCTTGCACCGCTTCATGCTTTTGTTCCTTCCTTTTCCACTGCTGGTGGCGAGGAGGGTTCTTTGGTGCATTATTATTACCATGATTAGAGTTTCTTCCCCGACCACGGCCATGACCACGACTGGGGTCATGACCTCTTCCACGTCTAGCTTGGTGGAAGTTCGTCTCATTCACTTCAGGGAATGGACAAGAACCACTAGGTCGGCTTTCATTGTTCTTCATTAATTGCCCATTATGTTGCTCGGCTACAAGAAGATGTGAGATAAGTTCAGAATATTTTTAAATCCCATCTCTCGATATTGCTGCTACAGGTGTAGATTTTAGGCATGAAAAGTGGTGAAAGTTTTCTCCAACATATCATGATCGATCATATTATCACCATATAATTTTAATTGGGAAATAATTCTGCACATTCAAATCATTCGACATTATGGTGGTGGCGCAAACTGGTCTTTGACAGCAACGACCCACGTTGCCAACCAGAGGAAGTAGCGCTGCTCTAAGAAGACAGCAATAAGGTGTGCTACTAAAGCGCCAGCCAAACTCAACCTCTGCAATGTCATCCTCCTTTAAAAGGGATGTGACATGCCAGTATTACACAAATACTGTTCCATAGTCACCCAATTATTGGTACTATCTTTTAATGAACATCCAAGGGGGGGTGTTATAAATATATTATATTATGGATGTTCATACTCCGTTGTAAATAAGCTTCCTGAAGAAGCTTATCCATATGAGACTCAGCCGTAAATATGTTTATATATTTAGTACTCTATTGGAAATAAGCCTCCCGAGGAAGTTTATCCTTTCAGTATCCGGTTATGGATAAACATTACCCCCGGTAGAAGATTATCCATATCGGGTATAATAAGTTTATCCTTTTAGTATCCGGTTTTGGATAAACATTATTCCTGGTAGAAGATTATCCATACCGGGTATAATTAGCTTATCCTTTCAGTATCCGGTTATGGATAAATATTACCCCCGGTAGAAGATTATCCGTACCGGGTATAATAAGCTTATCCTTTCAGTATCCAGTTATGGATAAACATTACCTCCGGTAAAAGATTATCCATACCGGGTATAATAAGCTTATCCTTTCAGTACTCCGTTATGAATAATCATTACCTCTAGTAGAAAATTATATATACTGGGTACAATAAGTTTACCCATTCAGTATCGCGTTATGGATAAACATTGCTCTCAGTAGAAGATTATCCATATCTGGTATAATAACAACTTACAGAGCAGCTTGCAAAAGAAAGTTCTTACCTCAGATACTTTCAAAATATTTGCTCAAGATGGCAGAGTCTCGTGTTGATAACGTATTATAAAATAAAGACTGTAATGTAAAGACAGGTATAGAGAGAAACTGATATATTATTCGAATTCAAACTTATGTACATAATGAACCGAAAACTCTTCTATTTATTGAAGAAAGGAAGCTGCTGTGTAAGCTGCTACTGCAAGCTGCTGTGTAAGGTGCTACTACAACCTGTTGTGTAAGCTACTATAAGCTGTTGTATAAGCTGCTACTCCAAGCTGCTGTGTAAGCTACTACAAGCTGGTGTGTCAGCTGATACTATATCCGATATGGATAATCTTATACTAAGAGTAATGTTTATCCATAACGGAGTACTGAAAGGGAAAGCTCATTATACCCGCTATGGATAATCTTCTACCGGGAGTAATGTTTATCCATAACCGGACACTGAAAGGATAAACTTATTATACCCGGTATGGATAATCTTCTACCGGGGGTAATGTTTATCCATAACCGAATACTGAAATGATAAGCTTCTTCAGGAGTCTTATTTCCAATAGAGTACTAAATAGATAAACATATTTACGGCGGAGTCCCATATGGATAAGCTTCTTCAGGAAGCTTATTTACAACGGAGTATGAACATCCATACTATAATATATTTATAACACTCCCCCTTGGATGTTCATTAAAAGATAGTGTGCCACATTAAAACCTTACTAGGAGAAACCCCGTGGGAAAATTTTCTAGTGAAGGAAAAAGAGTGCACATATTTAGTAATACGCATTGCTAGGTGCCTCATTGAAAACCTTATAAGGAAAACCCTGTAGGAAAAAACCTTAGTAAGGAAAATAAAAAGTGCATCGCGTATTTTACTCCCCCTGATGAAAACCTTGTTTCAAATATTTGAGTCTCTGCATTCTAATCTTGTATCTACATAACCAATACGATTTGCACCACTTTTGTTAGCATTAACAAGATACATAAGTGCATAGAAATTGCACCGAGATAGAGTATTTCAGGACCAAGGAGTTCCTCATCCTCTTCTG
>MDKF010123940.1:0-12071 GCA_026770625.1 Nicotiana glauca | reverse complement strand
CTCAAACACACTCTAACAACTCAAAATCTTCCTGATATCACTCGAAACTCCTTCAGCAATTAAAATTTGAATTATAAATTGCAAATTAACTTCTGAAATATCAAATTCTAATCTGCAACTTCAATAGAACAGTAACTTTTACTTCTTTTTTTTTTGATTTTGGAAGAAATTTTGGAGTTAGAAGAGAGAATTCTGATCTGAAATCCTTAATTTCAGATCTGAGATTTATCAGATATTTTTGAGGAATTTTTTGAAATGCTAAACTTGTTAAACAAGGTATTTCAATGCCTATTTATAGAAAAATTTAAGGTGGGAAAGTCCATTTCAGAATTTGCACCTTAGTCCTTCTTTATTTCTTTTTTAAACCCCCAATTTTAACTTGTTGCACAAGTAAGTGTAACTATTTATTTAAAATATACACTATAACCCACCCTAGAAGGTTCTATTTCCTTAGAATCCCTGTTATACCCCTACTTCATTTCAATTTTTTCCATTTTTTAATAATCCTGCCATTTTTCTATGCCCGCATTACCCCTGAAGTTCCCTACAATTACTACCAAACCTACCCCCTGACCCCTGAACTATTACTCTACGATTTTACCTAAGCTGATTAATAATAACTAATTTTACTAATCACTAATTAAAAATTATTGATTGATTACTATTGATTTCAGCTATAACCAATATCAATTAGTTAAGAAATTATTAGATTGCTAAAACTAATACTAAAATTCAGTGAAACATATAGAACAAAATTGATATTTATTATTACTAAATAAACTCCAAACAAACGAAGATCAATCAGAAATCATTATCAAAATCAAACCAATTTTGACAGAACCAAATTATCCAAATGAAAAATCTAATTAAAACCCTAAAGCCCTTTATTTAAGCTAAAATAGATGTTACTTGGTTAAACCTAATAAAAGTAATATGAAAGAAAGCGAAATAACAAACTAATGCAGATAAATAAGCGAAATAACAAACTAATGCAGATAAATATAAAATAAAAAACAAACATTTTTTAGAAAGAAGAAAAGAAGTGATTACTGACCAAACTTGTATTAACGGACCAAATATAAATTCTTGACTATTCGTTGGTAGATACAATTGTTAGAAGGCTTCCGGTGAGACTCGAAAGGATATGAAGGCAGATTTGTACCAGGTTCATCAAGAAAACACGAAGCTATGCGTTTGGTGGTGTTTGATGACGGCGCCGCCAACCCAAGATGGTGGCAAAGGGGCGACAGCCTTAGGGTTTAGGGATTTGGAAGGTTGTGGTGGGATTTGACGGAAAACACCTTCATATTCGTGATGAGGAAGGAGAATATGTGCCATGGTGAAATTTTGGTGGATTTTAGTGCAAAGGATGTTTCCCGCCGGTAGGGTTCCGGCGAGGAAATTGGGCTTATTTGAGGTGATTTGATAAGATTTGAGGGAAGCTAATGGGATATTTGGAATGAGGGTGTTAAGACGGATTAGGGATATTATTATGGGCAGGAACAGGGTAAGTATCGATTGCCGGCGGCTAGGGTTCCGGCGAGGACTAAGTGACTGGCGTTACAGGCGAAGAAATGGGTGTACGAGGAAGGGGAAAGGATTTTTCCCTGATTGAGGATGGTCAAAACATTTTTATTAAAGGTTTGAGATTGAAGCTGGACCGCAGGATCAGGGTGATTTAACGGCTCAGATCTAACGACGTCAAAACGACGTCGTTTCGCCCTTCTATAGACCGGACCGGTTGGAAAAATTTGGGCCTGGTAGGGTATATTATTTGGGCTGGGGTGTTTAGCCCAATTTTAAAAGCAGTCTTTTGCTTTTATCTATTTTCTTGCATTTTATATTATTTTTGTATTTTTTTTGTTTTTTTTGCATTTTGTATTTTTGTACTTTATTTTTTCTTTTCCAATTTTATATATTTTCTGATTTTATTATATTGTTAAACTAATTAAATTCTAATTTTATTTATAGCAATTTCAATTAAAATACTAAAAATGCTATTTTTTTGATTTTTTTCTTAAATTGTTTCGAAATGGATTAATACTAAAATTGTAAAATTAAAAATCCTAATGTATGTGCATATTTTCTGTATTTTTTAATATAAATTATTATGCAACTAATTAACAAAATGTAATAAATTTCAACAAAAAATAATGAAAAATCATCTTGTTTGGATTTTTAGGAACAATTTGCTTAGGGCAAAAATCACGTGCTCACAATATCAAAAACACTTTGTATCTCATACGAGCTCTACACTTACAATCCTATGGGATGCGGCTGAAGGGCATAAGCACCTCAAAATACCAGGGGAGTGTCACTGACAGTCAATAAATCCAACTCATCAAAAATTTGGACTCATAAGACCTCAAAGAGGAACCTTATCGAAACAAAGGCCAAGGCCAATAAACTCGGGGACCAACTTTTCGAACAAGTTCAAAAGATTATCGGGATACAAGTTCAAGTGACAAACCTGAAGGCTACGGCCATACTAAAGACTACGTTCATATAAGGGCTACAGCCAAAATTATACGATTCAGAGACGTTCGATTTCTGCTATAAAATTAAAGGCCTTCAAATGTTCAAAAATCGGTTGAGACCGGCTACCCCCGGCAAAAGAAAAATATAAGGGGCTTCGATAAACTCGGCCCCCGAAAAATCTAAGGGCTTTGATAAATCACTCCTCGAATAATCCAAAGAATTCGACAACACCAGCCTTTGGAAAAACTTTAAGAGGTATTCGATTATGTCTACACAAACTAAATGACTAATAAGGTTCTGATAGTTGAGCCTTTGAAAAACCAAATAGGTACAAAAACACATGCTAAGGCATAACTAAAATTTCACTAAGTCGTTTAGCCGAAATGAGGGAAAAATTTTATAGCCATTTTAGAGGCCGAAACGGGCCAATTTAAAGAGCCTAAGGGCTAATTCTAAACAAGAGTCTAAGGGATGATATACAAGAGCCTAAGGGCCAGCTTAAAAGAGATATAGGGCCAAAAGCTTATGAGAGTCCGAGACTCCGTTCTCATTCAACTCGGACCCAAAGGCCCCGTTACCCTGATCTCGCATTAAATGGATTTTAAGCTTGGCTCGGGGATCATCTAAAATATTATGGGGTATGACCTTGAGCAATAAAAGCCTAAGGGCTTATTATGAGTCTAAATCGATACTCGAGCTTAGTATTTGAATCATTAGAATTTTTCATAAATGAGGACAAAATAAAAGTCAGCAGAAATCAAGGATAGAGAAAAATGAATACTTTATATTCATTAGAGAAATTTAGAAAACATATTACAATGCCCACGAGGGGCCCTTGCACAAAAAGGGAACCTAATATATTTTTTGGGCCATGCCCTCGAGAGTGTCATCTTCATCATTAGTGGCTTTATCTTTAGGAGTCTCTTCCCCTTTGGGAGCATCTTCTTCACTTTTCTCATCCCCAGAGCCACTCACCACATCCTCGTCATCGGAGAAGACAAGAAACCTAGCATCGCTTTCCCGCTCCTTGGCTTCGGCTATCTCTCTGGCGAGGTTGAACCCTCGGGCATGGATTTCTTCCAGAGTCTCCCTCCGGGCTTGGCACTTAGCCACTTTACTGCTCCATCTGCCCTGATCAAAGGCCTTCCTCAACTAAGCTTTAACGGCCGCGACTTCCATCATGTATATAGAAATGGATTTGCCAACCGCAACCTTCGTCTTCTCAGCTTCGGCCTTAGCCTATACAGCTTTAGCCTTAGGCTGTGCAGCTTTGGCCAGGGCTTTAGCTAGCTCGGCCTCCAACGCCTCGAGTCTCCTGGCCTGAGCCAAATCTTTTGCTTCAACACCTCGGAGCTGAGCTTCAACCGAGGCTAGTTGGGCCAAAATATCTTTTTTTCCGGCAGCAAGTTGATCTATGTTCTTCTTCCACTGATGACAATCAGCCTGAACTCAATCTACCTCACCGTGGAACAACCCAATCATATCAAGCTTTTACTGCAGCTAAGATATCAAAGTGTTAACCTGTGAAGTAGGGCCAAGAATGCCTAACTTTGTTAAAATTACTCTTACGTGCTCATCTAGCTCGGACTCACTTTTTTGAGCTTTAGCCAATACTGTTCGGAGATCTTTAAGCTCCTCTTCTCTCTGGCTACAAAAATCCTCAAGGCATTCTTTTATCCTGAAACCTTCTTGAGCTCGGCCTCACATTGGCTTAGCTTAGTTCTAAACTTTGCAACGTTCTATGCATGAAACGGAAACATATCAATCAAAAAAAGAAAAAAGGGAGAAAAACTCGCAATAGAAAGAGCAGGTCCTTACTCGAATGAGGAGACATTGAGACTCTTAGAAAAAGGAGGATGCACCATTAAATTTTTTGGCATCCTCGATCCCAGCATAGCAACCCTAAAAAGGATCATCTTTGATAACCTTATTTGGGCCGGGCTTAAGCATAGCAATGGCTTATTCGATTGCCCTCTAATAATAAGTTGGAAATGAAAGGGAGTGACTCGTTATTGTGACCCCGAGCTCCTTGCTCGGGGCGTTCTCATTATCACTGGGGGTCTTAGCATCTAATCCCCTCTAATATAGTTGTTGAAGGTAGAGGGACAATCTTAACCTCCGAAGATGCAAGGGCCTTTCTAGTTTCTCCCTTCGGAGCATCCTCACCATGGGACGGTGTGTCCAGTTCGGAAGGCTTGGTGATCTCGACTGGCTTCCTAGTTCGAGTCACCAGCACCAACCCTTCATCATCATTCAGGAAGTCTTGGGCCGAGTCTGTGCCCGTTTGAATAAATCTTTTCTGCAATCTTCACGGGGTCTTCTTATCTTGAGGGTCTTCGGGTTTTGAGACCCACTTTCTTTTTATGCCCTTAGACTTTGAGTTCGAAGGCTTGGTCTTTTCTTCGGGCGAGGCCGGCCTCATCTCGGATGTATCGCCAAGGCCTGTACAGGGAAGCGTGAGTAAGTAAAACCACTGCCAATATATGGAATGTGTTTGAACTGCTAAAAGGAACTTACCATGGTTCATTGCCTCCCACTTTTCCTTTGATAGTTCACACCACATGCACTCATCACAGGAATAAGTGGCAGCTAACTTTCGAACCCAATCCTCGAGGTCGGGCACTACCAATGGTGCCTAAGCTTTAGCTGTCAAAAGAAGGGCAATGGTATTATGAAATATGGGAACAGAAAATGAATAGGTAATAGGAAATATGAACTCCACTTACGGTTAAAGTTCCATCTCTCTGGGAACGACATTTTATTATCGAGAATGACGTCTGAGGTTCTTACTCTAACAATCCAGCTCATAAACCCCGATCTTTGGCATTGCAACTTGATGAGCCCTCGATATAACTGGGGTCGATATAATCAAACCAGGTGGCTGAGAGTGAATTCCAAACCCTCAACCTTTTTAGAAAAATATCGCAACATGATCACGATGCACCAAAAAGAAGGGTGAATCTAACCAAGGGCGACTTCGTACATTTTGCAGAAGTCTATCACTATCGTGTAGTGCCCCCTTTTTCTCATGAAATCGGGTTTGTGAAATTTTGGTTGAGACAACTCATTCATTTTGGGAAAGGGTTTTGCATTTTGAAAAGTCGCCACCTAACGATTTAAGGTACATTAGGGCACCTGGAGTGTTCATTTATAACTATGTTTGGTAACCGGAGATGGGGTAAGGGCTTTAAATTATCCTAAGATGAAGGTGTTAGGCACCCCTCAGGATCCACTAGTGTGGTTCCCGGCCAAACAACTTTTATGGATTTGTACAATTAAGCAAATAAGCATGTATGGCTCAAATAATAGGGGATTTAAGTTTAAGTACACAGATGTTTGAAAAGCAGTTAATGAAAAGCTAGATTTTGAAAAGAATTACAATCTAAGCGTATTTGTGAATGTAAAAGGGTATCCTAGGTTTGTTTATAATATGGATCACATCAATGCAATACACGGTATTACACTCCTCAAAGGGGATATACGTGGTATTAACGCACCGGTCATCATATCCATATCTACCCTTTCCCACCCTATGAAGGTAATTAAAGCAAGGGTTGGTCTCGACCCCTATTGCATGCTGTTACCCCGTCCCTTCCTATCAGTCCCGGAGGAATTTAGGACTTCTATCCTATAAAAAGGGGGTTCTAGGCAGACACTCAAGTTTAAAGGTAAAATACTAAGGCGACACATGATAAACAGATTGGACTTCAATTAAAAGGGAGAATGAAAGCTAAATAAAAGGCTCAGAGATACCTCCACACATAGTACATATAAACAACATAACTCATACACAATTAAGGTCTAAATTCATATCCTAATCATGGTATCTAATTGATAATAAAAGAGTCATATTTGTTACATAACTCAGAGAGGAAGTCCTAATCAGGCTTGCCTAGTGATTTTAACATGCTGACAGTTAAACACTAATCACAAAGACGGTTTTGGTTTTATTTTAAAATTGATTATTTAAGGCTTGCCTAGCCATAAAATAATATGTATCAGTTATTAATATTTGTTAATAAATCCATGTTGTTATACCTAATAGCATGCGATTCTAATTGTTGTAAAAATCCAGAGAGTAATTACAAGTTTGTTAAAAATAGGAGGACTGTTTATACATCTGTATTTAGACTAGTGTGATTGAATAAGTGCAATCCTATAACATGATGTCCAATGCAACATGATGCATAATAACTTAAATAGGATTTCTAAATGCACATCAAATTATGCACAACTTCAAAAGAGGCAGGAGTGACAGTTTTGAATAACAAATTGTGTTAACACGTTTACTCTAAGGTAGAATTTCAAAATGAAATTTTAGAACATATTTACGTGGGCACAATAACATAATAGCATCATATTTTACTGTTTTTATCTACCCTATATAAAGTATTTCTAAGTGTGAATGAGATGCTGAAAACAATACATATAGATCCTAAATAGCATGGTATCTAAAGCACGACATGCTTGGCATGTAGTACCTAAACATGGCTGCTATTGTGCATAGAGAAAGTAATCCTAGGAACATGATTTCTACCCTAGATTATACTACAACATTCATATTACCCACCCCTTTTCACTGTATAACCTTAGAGTCGTTTACAAATAATTATTATAAGCCTTTGAATAAGAATTACATAGCTGGAAAATAAAAAAAAATAAGAAATTAATTATAGGGAGCCTACAGAATAGTTCCTAGTCTCCAGGTCCTCAATGCCAAGTATTATTTCACAACCTTTCTCATAATCCGAGTGTGTCAGAGTTGCCTAAGGACCTCAAGGGTTCCCGTGCAGTGCTCACACCCAGATTTCATAGCCAAGATAGAGCAAGTGCAGTGTGGAAAGACCAGATTTTGTGTGTCAAAGTTCAGAAGGAGCTCAAGGGTCCCAAGGCAATGCTCATACAAAAGGGGTAGAACTTAGTGGTCTAAGAGTAGAGTGAGAGTGCTCGATATAGTTTTGAAGAGTTTAAGTAAGAAAAAAGTTTTTAAAAAAATGTAATTAAGAAATTTTTTTGAAAAAGAGAGACTTAATTGAAATATTTTTATAACAAAGTTTAACTGATGAAAACAATTTGAAGGAGCATGCATACCAATCTCAGAACTAAAACAAAGTCAGCATCACACCAAGGACCAAGAATAGTCCAGCAAACACAAGCAATGGAATGGGATTGCAGGGACAAATATGGAGCATGTGGGGGCAAACATGTAGCAGGTAGGAACATATATGAGCACAAAATCATAAACTCCTACAGGCTCAGAGGATCAGGGGGGACTGTAGGGTATTGGATTAGATTAACATATTAACACCAAACAACTAGGACCATGATCAAACTAACGTACCAATCATGGGGATTTACATAAGAAACATGTACTAAGTATACAAAAACATGCTGGTCATTGACAAGTAAAGTGTAACTTAACATGTAGAGGGAATTCAAGATCCTAATTACATGTTGAACACCAAAAATAGTAAATAAAAGCATACCAGAAATACAAGGAATTGTAACAGTAATAGAAATATGATGATTTGAGGTCTGAAATCTTAATTAGAACATAACAGTGAAGTGAAGAAAGAAAAAACACTAAGCAGAAATAGGAGAGGCACAGTAGCTAGCCTTGGCTCGCAGCTGGCTAACTAAGAATAGTAACAAGTTGCAGAAAAGAGAGAAAAGAGAATTTTAGTTGAGAGAGAGAGAGAGAGAGAGAGAGAGAGAGAGAGAGAGTTGAATAGATTTTGTTCATATGTTATGCTAATGAATGAATAAAGTATATTGTTGGCCCAAGTAAAGGTTAGTTTTGAAGACTGACAAAGGAACTTAGGATGAACCAGGTCCATCACTCAAGTGCACAAAAACAGGCAGATTCGAGCATGTGGGTTTCATGTGAAGGAGATAAGATTAACTTGGTGTATTTAATATCTCCTGATCGAAAAGGTTGAATAATTGATAAAGAGAAGGAGTCCTTAGTCAAAGAGAACACAATTCACGTTAGGGAAGGAGTTAGAAGTTGAAATCAACTAGAACTCTTCCACCAAGGAAGAGTTGCATAAGAACTCTAGTTATTTCTTCATCTACTAACTCTATAAATTGAAGGATGTTCTCACATAAAAGTGTTGCACAAAAACTCAGAAGTTAAACGTGAATTGAGAGCAAAATAGCAAGGCGTTTTGCAAGCAGTTCGTGTGTGATTCAAGTGTGCAAACCTGAAGCTACATGAACCATATTGAAGAAACAGCTCCATAAAGAGTTTTATGTGTCTTTATTTATTTCTAGTTCAATTGTAGTAGGTGTTTTAAAGTTGTAGCTTTCCAGCTTTAATAGAAGCAATTGTAATAGGTACTTTGAGTATTCACGTTAGAGTTAACTTGAAGTTGTGGCAGCAGTTAGAGGCTAGTTTCTACAACGGGATTAGAGTTAATCCCTAGGTTTACAAAGAGTTTTGTAAATGCAGTTTTGGCTTAGTGATTTTAGTGGAAGTTTGGGAAAATTCTACTGATTAGTAGGTCGTGGTTTTTTCACCTTTTGAGCCAGGTGTTTTCCACATAAAAATATCTGTGTTCTTTGTTTTCTGTAATTATTATTCCGCAAATAGCAGTAGTTAGTACACCTAGAAGAACCAGTTCTTCTAGAGAAAAAATTGGGTACCACACAAATCACCCTCTCTCTTGTGTGGTATTGACGTTTAGAACATCAATTGGTATCAGAGAAGGTTATCCTTGAAGAGGCAAACACCTTAGGAAAAGATCAAGATGAGTGCACCACCTAGAAACTGGGAAGGGCAATCCGTTGATAGGCCCCCACTCTTTAATGTCCACTACTACTCTTGGTGGAAAAACAGGATAAGAGATCATATCATAGGAGAAGACTATGAACTTTGGGACATAGTCACTGATGGTCCCCTGGAAACTATAAAGAACAATGCTGAAGGAGTAGACGTGCCAAAGACAAGAGCTGACTGCACTGCTGAAGACTTGAGGAAATGGGAGAAGAATGCCAAGGCCAAGAAATGGCTTGTGTGTGGGTTTGGTCTAGACGAGTACATTAGAATTCAAAGTTGTACCACTGCTAAGGAAATTTGGGACACTTTGCAAGTGGCTCATGAAGGAACACCTCAAGTGAAGAGGCCCAGAGGAACACTGCTGTATTCTCAATATGAGAATTTCACCATGAATGAAGGGGAAACCATCCAAGAGATGTATACAAGGTTCACCACACTAACAAATGAACTTAAGTCTCTTGGAAAGGTTATTCTTGAAGAAGACAAAGTTGAGAAGATTTTGACAAGGGTACTGCTAATCTCTTGGGAAAGCAAAATCACAGCTATTCAGGAATCTAAGAATATTGCTACCCTCAAGCTGGATGAACTAATTGGAAATCTTACTGCCTATGAACTGAGAAGGCAAACCATGAAGATGGATGCACACAAGAAGGAAAGGAGAATGTCATTCAAAATCACTGAAGGTGCTGGTCTAGAGAAGGATGAAATGACCATGATCACAAAGGAGTTCAAAAAGTACCTAATGAGAGGAAATGGTCCTTCAAGAAGTGGAAGCTACATCAAACCAAGTGTTCCTAAAAAAACAAACTAGTGAGGGGTGTTAAAATTGTGGGAAGACTGATCACCACATTAAAAACTGCCCTCAATGGGAAATTGAATGGAAGAAGGAAAGAGCAATAGGAAGAAGGAACAGGTTCATCCCAAGAAGAACAAACGATCAACAATGGCTATGGTTACTGCTTGGGGTGAAAGCTCAGATGATGACTTAGAAGACGAAGATGGAGATGAACAAGCACTTATGGCAATTGGGAAATCCGATGAGGAATGTGAGGTAAGTATAATTCATCTCAAAGACAAGATTATGTTTTTGTCTAAAGAAAGTCTATCTGAATTACTTCTAGATTTCATTGATGAATTTAAGGTTATAAACAATGAGAAGGAATAGCTTTCTAAGGAGTGTGTGATTCTGAAAGCTAAGTGCAAAAACCTGGAACTTAGTGCTAGTGAAAGTAATAGTAAAAATGTTCTGTTGAAGAACCAGTTTCATGAACTTGACACCACAGTCCTAGATCTTAAATCTGAAAATCTAAAATTGAAATTAGGAACTAGTAAAAAGAAATCTGATCACACCCAACTCACTTTAGAAGAAAATGTAGGAAAAATAAAAGATGAGTTGTACAAAAGAGATGAGCAGATAAGAGTCCTTAAGGAGGATCTAAACAAGGTTAAGCACGAGCTAGATAAAACCTGTAAATGTAATAGATCCTCCAATGCACTTTCATGTCTACATGAATACCATAGTAGCAATAAGAGAGGACTTGGATACGGGACCCCTGCACCTAAGTGGGATCCCAAAAGCAAGTACCTCACACTTTCTAAGAACAAAATTAGCACACACTATGGTAAAACTGGTCACTATAAATATGAATGTATTGCAAAAGAAAAGGCTAGTAAAAAGAATAAAGAATTTGTTCAACGGAAAAATAGGCTGCCAGGTTGGGTTAAAAAGAATCTGATTAACCCTTTTGCCTATAAAAAGGGACCCAAACTAGTTTGGGTTCCTAAGACTAACCCCTGATTTCCTTTTATGGGTCCAAATGAAAGGGAGTATCCAAATATGGTACATGGATAGTGGCTGCTCAAAGCATATGACAGGAAGCAAGAACCAGTTCCTTTCACTTGAGGACCTCAAAGAAGGTAATGTCTCATTTGGAAATGGGAAGAAATGTGAGATCAATTGGGTTGGAAAGGTAGGTAAGACTGATTCTCACTCTATTGCGAATATGTAGTTGATAGATGGCTTAAAGTACAGTCTTATCAGTATATCACAATTATGTGATAAAGGTAACTTGGTAGCATCCACCACTACCAAATATTTTGTAATTAATCTTACCATTGACAAGATTGTTTTGCCGGGAAAAAGAGTAACCAAGACATGCATTGTAGATTTGTCCACATTTTCAAAAAATGAACTCAATTGCTTAAGTGTGTTGGACAATGATCCCCTCCTTTGGCACAAGAGACTTGGACATGCAAGTCTGATTCAACTCAACAAATTAGTCTCCAAAGATCTGGTGATAGGGCTTCCTAACATCAAGTTCAAGGAAGACAAAGTTTGTGAGGCTTGTGCAAGGGGAAAGCAGGTAAGATCCTCTTTTAAATTCAAGAAAGTGGTAAGCACCACCAGAACGATGGAACTGGTCCATATGGATCTCTGTGGTCCAATGAGAACATTAAGCATAGGTGGTAACGGATATGTGATGGTGACTTGTTGATGATTACTCTAGGTTTACATGGACATTATTTTTAACATCTAAAGATGAAATATTTGACATGTTTACTTCCTTTGTTAGAAAAACTCAGAAACAACTAGGTAATCAATTTGCATCAATTAGGTCTATCATGCAATTAAATTTGAAAATGCTAAGTTTGCTGAACTTTTGCATGCTACATTATAAATAGCTGCATGACTAGACCTCTTATTAAGAAGATTCCCTATGAGTCACTTAAAGGGGAAAGATAAATATATCCCATCTTAGGGCATTTATATGCAAGTGCTTTGTGCACAATAATGGCAAAGACTCCCTAAGTAAGT